>KQ086070.1:0-74614 GCA_001020605.1 Schizopora paradoxa | reverse complement strand
CATCGTCTTAGTTCTCGTCTCTTGTCTCTTGCCTTAGGGCTCTTCTTGCGATCTCGCGGTCAATTTACGGCCGTTCTCTCGTCCAAGTCCCGCCTTGCGGCACTTCTCCTCGTTCGCGAGTCCTTCGACGCTGTTCGTCGGCTCGCGCCTTGCATACTCCGCCTCGCGCGACACAATTCTAGCCTCGCTAAGTGCTCGCTTGACAGCCAGCTTAGAAACTGCAGAATAACATTCATCTTATCACACAAACTACTTGATCACCCCCAGAGTGAACTTAGTGGCCCTGCCCACAGCTCTCAGCAGCTAAACCTTTGCAAGAGTGGTATTCCTTGCTAGTAGATCTTCTACTAACCCTTACAGGTCGAGTTTTCCCTGAAAGTAATTGCTAACCCATTTGACTATAAAGCTCTAGGCACCGGGAGAACCTGCTCAACTTTATTCATTTAGGCGCAAGACCCTGTTCTTTTAGACTCTAGTTCCCCTGCCGAGTAACATTCCGGTCTAGCATCTAGATATCTTTAGGAAGAGCTGCTTTAATTCCAATTACAAGCCATCAATACAATTATCTGGTTTCCCTGATTGAATTATATTTAGCAGAAGGTTTATACTAACAAAGCTGCATGCCATTGAGTCAATTACTCTGGTTCCAGATCTAGTTAATATAAATTACAGTTTACTTTGAAGCTCTAGCAGGTTGCTGAAGACTGAAGATTCTAGCCAGCTATCTTAGAAGGAAACTTCTCAATTCAAATTGACATTTGAATTACTGGCTACAAGAGTACTACAGATTCTAGTTGAAAAACAGACCAAATCCATTAAGAGAAAGGATTCACCAGCTGCTTTCCCCTGAGCACTCCTCTGCTTATAGGACAGACTTTCCTATAAATTGTTCTGTAAGGCAATAAGTTCACAGCCGCCCTTATTTGGAAATTTTGAGTGCTTATTTAAGTGTTCTGATTCCGGATAAATTGCATTCCTTACACATGGGAAGAGAGAACTGCATCATTGTGCTGTGTGCCAATGATGGTCTTCTTGCAACTGACTTGAGTGGATGTCTGATACAGGTAAGTCAGAGGTTTGGTCTGCAAGAGCCTGAGGTTGCAACGATGCAGCCAGTATATTTTGTGCAGTATTTGAAGGGCCATTTAGGGTAAGAAAACCCCTCATTTTTATTCCTTTATCAATATTTCCTACTTACTTCTCCCTATTCCATCATTCTCTACCTGCCTCTTTCTCTTTCATTCCCATGATCCTTGTTATGTCATATGTTGTTTGCCTCTGTACTGTAACCATGTGGCCTGATTGAGGCCATGGTCACATGACTTGCTTAGTCAGGTTGTGTCTATGTTGCCGCTGCCGGTGCATGGAGATCCTTACCTCTGTTCTCTTTGGATCTCCATTGCACCTCAGGCACCGCCTGTGCGTCCTCCTGGAATCCCTGGATACCACACCGAACCTGGGCCCGGTGTTGCCCTTACAGTGTGTGCACCTACTTAGGGCCTTAGGCATGCACGTGCGTCGGCCTCGGCCTCGAGCATTGACCTTGCCTGTTCCTGACTTCGTTTGTCTTCATATGCATGGGTCCAACTTGCATTCAGGTAAAAATATATAAACACAAAACCATATTACCTTTCCTTCTCTCAGCAGCAGTACATACTAGTGCTGAGCACAAGTATGAGTACTAGTATGATAAGGTAAATTCGAAGTTAATTCGAATAAATAAGAGTACGTACCTGCTCTTCTGTACAATTATGATTTCTAGTATGATGGTACTGCTATTGTGTTGTATGCATATTGTACAATATGAATAGGAAAGTACAATGTACTTACTTGTACTTTATATTATGAGGAATTTCGGTGAATATGTCTAAATTCGGCTCATCAATGCCTTGTTTGGACAGTACCATTGCACCCGAACAGTTGGCAATTGTCGGCTAAGATCGGACCGGTCTTACAACTGGTCAAATCTTGCGTTGGGTACCCTGACCAGTGGTGGACGGATGTGTGTCTTCCCTGAAAGTCGTAGTCTGGAACTTTGCAACAAGTTGCGGAAGGTCGCCCAGTTGCATATGCGGCTACAGCTTTACCACGGACCTACAGGGTCCTCAATTCCCTTCTTGAGAGGTGTCACCGGTGTCAGCCACTCTTGCTCTCTGCCGCCGGGATCCTAGCAAAGGGATTTCTGGCACCACGACTAGTCGTGGACGCATGAAGTCCCAAAAGCGACTTGTCCTCGTCGGACCCTGAAGTTGCGAGTCAAGTCCCGGACTGGCACATCACTGACCCTGACCGGCTCACCAAACCAAACCCAAGAGATCCCGACCCAACATTGCTCCCGTCAGTTTTGCATTCACCTTTGAGTTTCTCAACTCTCTAGCAGCCCTCTATGCCTAGCTTAGAGCCTGGTACTAGTAGTACGAGCTCTGAATCACCTTTGTATGACCACCCAAGGGCCACCTAACCTTCCCTGCCAGCAAAGAAAGGTAAGAGATTGTTCCGACCGAAAAGTACGAAAGTAACTCATTGTATACTGAAATACTTATCCATAAAGTACAATTTCATACCGTACAAATAACTTGAAGTATGGGCTGACCAAGATCACAAAAAAATCAGTAAAGTAAAATACTTTGTTTTGAGTATTTTAATGGTACTTGCACAGCACTAGTACATACTTGTATATAGCAAGGATGCTGGCAATCTATTTGCTTGCTGCAATAACTGAGGGAACTTATGTCAGTTTTCTTTACCTCTCTCTCTTGAGTGCTGAGGCTCTGTGAGTTATCGTCCTATAAAATTATGATATCTTTTACAGGCTTAAAGAACTATACAAGCCGTTTTTGCAGTCCCATATTTCATAAGCCAAAGGCCATTCACTTGCAGTAACACTCGCCCGTTCCTTCCCGTGTCAGTTTCGAGGTCCGCAATGACCCCCTCCGCCCTCGCACGGCTACGAATCACCATATAGACCTTTGCATTCATGCGTCGAAGTTGCGGGAGGACAGAAACATGTCGTGAATCACAATGAATTTGGCTTTCAAGAAGCAACTCGAAGGTATGAAGTTCACACTCACCCTCCCCCTCACCTTCTCACTTCTCAACTCCCAAATTCCCTCCAGTGACGATTACCGCCTTTCCGCTCGACATCAGGATATCCACTGAGATGAATTTTGATGTAACTTACATCATGTTGATTCTGCAATGGGTTGACGAGGACAAAGCTGCGGCTTCTTGTCAAGTGTAATTGGAGTTGAAGGTGAAGAGAGCGTCGAGGTAAAGCGGAGTTGAGAGGAATTTCGTTCGCGGTAGGGGCTCTACATCATCAATTAATTCTTCCTGGTATTCCGCTGTCTCCTGCTGGTCGTTTGAGGTGCCGTCCGAATGCGCGAATAATTCGACTGACGCTGGAAGGCGCAGTCTTGCCGCGAAAAGACATCGCGGTCGGTGCACCGAAGTCGGCTGCAATTTTGCCTCCTTAGACTTTTCTTTCGCAGCCCGTGGTTCGATTTGCCCTTGAAGATCGGCACACTACGCCACCCTGAGTGACGTCGTAATTATCGGCGCAAAGAGAAAGATGGCGATAACGAGCAAGTCTATAGTGAAATGCTCAACCCAGGAGCAAATAACTACGACGTACTAGGATATAGAGCCGAGTATCATGTAGAACTGTAGAAACCAAAATGAGGGCACTTTGGAGAGTCCGGACAAAGGAAGGCGCAGCACTGTTACGTGTTGCTCTCCTCGAACGCCTTCACCTGTTCGAGGTACTCATAGACATGCTGCGCCGACTCTGGATTTCTGCAATGTGCGAGGAATGAGAAACTATTCGATAAAAAAATCGCATCAGCGACAAGACGACGATTGGATAGGAACTGTCGTACCTTTACGTCGAGCTCGCCTGCTTCAGGAGCTGCACGTAGTTGTATGATTGCGTCGAATGGTGCAGGGTGTATCGTTGTTTCACCCTCAGAATGACGGGAATTGGGACGAAACCAGAAATATGTGTGTTTGAACACTTACGAGCGATCGGAAAGCAAAGCTCGTTATGTCGTACTGCAAGCCTGATGTTTCACGCCAAATATAAGCGCTAGCTTTCGTACGAAGCTACATTTACGCACCTGGATTGACCGAGATTGAGACGATCCCTTCAGTTATAGATCCTCCTATCGAAACCAAGGAGCTCGCGAGCTTACTGTGCGCGTTGAGGTTGTGTGAACCCAATGTCGTGCAAGCGATATTCTCGTACTGCAGCAGGAAGGCAGCAGACGACGAAATATTCACGATGTGTATTTTTTCCCGTCGGGGCGGTCTTTGCGGTCGCCTACATAATCGGCAGAAGGAATCTTGTGAAGAAGAAGTGTCCTAAAATCAGGGTTAATATAAATCGTTCCAATAAAAGCGAATGACTGACCAAATTGCAGAGAGTATCTTTGTATCGAAGCATTCTTCAAATCTATGGGTTTTCTGCGTTTCGTCGATCGAAGTGACGCTTGCTAAACTCACCTGCTGTCAGGGAGAATATTCAATGAAAATTTCTTGGCTATTTCTCTTTATCAGCGCAAGGGCCGAAAGAATGAATGGTGTACTCACCTTTCGAAAGCCTTAGCAATCTTTCTGACGGCCGCGAGATCAACGAGATCAAAATCAAAGAAATGAGCTTTCTTCACTAACGAGATCTCGAGGCCTGCGATAGCCGCCTCTGTTTTACTCTTGCTTCGAGCGGCCGTATTCGCCGTCACACTTCTGCGTGATGCCTACAAATGGGACGAAATGAATTTTACGAATAGTGTCTCTGAAGGTGCTATCGAATCACCTGCATTATCCTCTTCCATAACAGTCTTTCCTTTTGTCACGGTGAGCATCTTCCCGCTGAAATCGGGGACGCGCACTTGGGCTTTGGGACTAAGAATTTTCGCTTTCACAGCAAATCTTGCAGAGTGTCAAATCTTATGTGATGGACGTATTCTCCGCGAACGTGACTATTGGAGATGCAAGGGGAAATGGGTCGGGCGCTGGTGCTGGCGGGCCATACAGGAGATGGAACTGTTAAATAAATATGAATGTCGTTTTACGGTTTTCAGGCCAGAAGCGATAATGCGAACATACCGTGACCGCAGAAAAGTTACACCTCTAAAACCTTGGGGATATCTGTTTTAATCATTGGTTTCCAGCGTGGTCCAAGACGGAGATGGATTAAAGATTTGCAAGTGGTAGTCGAGGGAAGCGTCGAGCGCTGCAGGCGTGGTCAGGATTTGAGCATGGTAGCACGCCAACTCGTACAATATCTGAGACTTACCTCTCTCATGATACGCCATTCACTGTGCGTGCTTTTTTCGAAGCGGTTTCGTGGACGAGTCGAAAGAAAAATTTCTCTCTCTCGATGCTCTAAACTTCCAGCAGTAGCAGCATGGTCGAGTTCGCGACGGTCAAGAGCTGCTGCTGTGGAACGTCTCAACACAGCGCGCGGTTGAGGTCACACTGCGTATACCACATACTATGTGTCCTCGAGGATTTCGTTTGGGGCTGGCCATCGTCGCCTTCAGCATTATGACTGGTACTTGTGGTTGTTCGTTCGTAACGGCTCCAGTGTGATAGATCGGCCACGTAGAGACTCTTAGGGAGCTTAGTTGAGAGTCCTCGTGCATCACTGTCCAGCGGTCAGTACAGCTAAGTTACACGTTCGCTGGCCGTACCTCGACGGTTGTTAGAGAAGGAGTGCTTTTAGGCGGGCGTCGGAGAGAGCGCTGATGCAGCGTCGATGGTTGTGGTCGGTTGTGGAGTTCGGATCGTGGCCACGCAGCTTGAGCTTCTCCCGACTTCCTCCACTTCCTCCACTCGTCCATCTCATGAGCTCAAGATTCTGACCGTGTTCTGAAGGACTCCGAATACGATTGCTTTTAGCCGTAGGTACTCCAGCGCCGGCCAATTTCGTTACATGTTTATTTGTCTCTGGTGCTGACTCGAACCAACTTACAGAAAGAATGATCTGACATGTCAGGAGCTCGAGCTTCCTCCTCAGGCTCCTGCGTTCTTCGAAACGTATATTTCTAGGTACAGCGATTAGGAATGTTGGAAACGACTCCTTGGATATGGACATACATTATTGTCTGCGTCTTTGACTCGCCAACACGAGTGGCGTCGAACATTGACTCGGACATGCTCCTTTTTTCAAACACCAGGGCCGAAAGACAAGCATTCGAATGCAGATCGAACGAAAATTTGAGAAATTATTAAGCTTGGATTCGTAGGAAAGGATAGCGGAAAGGTGCGTCGCATTTACATTTCTTGTTCATAGCCATGTCTGACCAGGCTTGAAGGCGATCTCCTTGGTCTTCATCGCTGCGAGGGCACGCTTAGATACGCTATTCGAAATGGTTCCTCCACATCACCGAGGCATCATCAGGTATGGATATTCGAAGCGACATTTCAAAAGGCTCGATGCCGCCGAAACCTCACTGTGTTCAATATTGAATGTGGTCGAATGCATGTGAGTAGGAATGAAAGGGTGAAAGGGAAGCACGACCTCTGTCTGACCTGTAGTAGCTGTACGTTCATTGATCGTAATTTGCTATGCGCATCTGACAAATCTATCGACGATTTCTCCGCACAGAGTATACTAATAATGTTACTTGTTTCTTTTTCGAACTCTACCTACGCGTGTAGGAATTGTGCATCAAGCAAAATCAAACAACTCGACGCTCGGGCATCACAAAAACATTATTCTGACGATACCCTCCTTCGCGAGCACAGCGTTTCTCAAGAATGAACAACCACTCGACGCTGAGTTGACCATTTGACAATACTGACCGCCGCTTTGCAGACCCTGCCTAGATAGCTCGACGTTTCGACGAGGTGTCCGTCCGGTATGTGCGCGACGACGATAACTGCTCTGGCTTAGAAATGACTGATTTGAGAATTTCCTTTCAGTTGCAACTACTTCGAGGACTATTATTGGAATGAACGCGATATGTCGACCGACAAATGAAATTTCGTCAAATTTCAGGCTTTTCAGCGTCCGAAATTTGAGGGACGCTCGCATGATTCGCATCCCCGCTTTGGGTACCTCACTAAGAGTCGATTTTTTGCGATTCACGTCTCTTGGCACGTCTCAATCCGTCTGCTTCAGAAGGCGAACGAAAACACCCGGCGCCAAACGAGAGCGCTCGACGAGCGTCTCATGAAATGAACGTGAGCGAACAGCACGCAATCGCATGCTCTCACACGTTAGTCCTTATCGTCGTCCTCGTTCCGCAGTCTCACCAGCTTCACCATCGACCACCACGACACAGCGAAGTCGAGTCCAACTTCGACGCAAACACAAATCAGCGACCGCACGAAATCACTGAATTCATCTATACATTGTAAGAGACAACATCTTTCACTCACTTACGCTCGCTCACCATTTCTGTGCTCACGACCCAGGTCATCCTTGTTCGACTAACAGAGCCGCCCGACGAGCGCTTACGTAGAATAAATAACCGTGAGTGAGCTGCCTCCCCGTCAACACGTTTCCTTATCGTCGCCCTCGCTGTCCGACACTCTGCTTTCCCTTTGACCACGACGACCACGACGACGCAGAGACGCCAAGTCCGCCTCGAACGAACAACAGCTTTCAACTGTTTCCGTACCAGCCAATATGAAGAGCAAGACCGTCGACACCGGAATCACAATCGCAGTCCGTCTGCTCGAACTCATCAACGAATCATCGGATATGCTGCCGCCGCTCAAGACAGCTGCGTCTGGAGTCCTCTCTATTGTGCGGCTCGTAGAGGCACGTTGTAAATGGCGTCGTGCATCGATATCAAGGATACTGATACATGCTTTCTAGGGCTTCCGCTCGAATAAGAAGGAATGGGCACAGTTTCTTCAGCATGTACAGAAGAGTGTCGCTTTGGTGGCACAGTCCGCCGCAAATCAGGTCAAGCCGGACGCATTGCCTTCGCCGTCAACGACGACTACCGCCACGGACTATGTCCATAGCTTAGAAGAACTTAACAGGTGTGTTTCAACAAACTTTCACGCTCTTTTGTACACATTGTTTTCTTCAGGTTGCTTGTCGAGATTCAAACCACGATTGAATCTCTGCAATGCAAAGGCCGTGCAAAGCGACTTGTAACCTTTTGGAAAGATCCAACGCAAATTGAGGGGATGGAGAAAGACCTCAACAGGGTATTGGCTAGATTCCATGTATGTCGACATTACTTTTTGAGCCTTTTCAACTGATCTTATATTTGATTCACTCAGTTGGAGAAAGAGCTTCAACTCAGTGCAGATGTGGAGAAGACTGTCAAGGATCTCTGTTGTATCAAGAAGTCTTGTGAGAGTGTTTTGCTAGTAACTTCCTCTGACCGTGACCTCACAAGTCAAACAAATCCTATGTAGTGGAGGACATGCATAAGACCATTGCTGCTGTGGACAATAAACTCTCTGTAGCACAAGCAAGGGTGGATGACATTCAGACAAGTGTCCAAGCCATATCCTTGGCTAACCCCCTATCTAAACTTCCCTATGCTGAAGGAGCGTCCTGGGACATTGGGAAGATCTGTCAGGAGGGCACTCGAGAATCAATTCTTGCAGAAATTGTGGAGTTTGTGAGAGGCTTCCAAGGTGAAGGCACTGCAAGAATATTCTGCCTCACAGGTGCCCCAGGTGCAGGCAAGACTGCCATTGCACATTCCATTTCCAAAATATGCCATGATGCTGGTTGGTTGGCAACTTCATTTTTCTACAACAGGGAGGATTCCACCAGAGCACCTAAACTCTTCAGCACTATTATTCATGATCTGGCAGCAAGATACCAGAAGTTCAAGGTGTCTGTTGGTCAGGCCATTGAGCAAGACCCCAGCCTTGCTTCCGCATCTTTAACTCAACACTTCTACAAGCTCATATTGCCTTTCAGTCATCAAATACCACAGGACAAGCCTATTGTCATTGTTCTGGATGCTTTGGATGAAGGATATTCTGATGTGTTGATGGAAATTCTGGTCAAGGGTGTCTCTTCCCTTCGTGGAGGATTCAAGTTTGTTGTGACCGCAAGGAATGTGGCTCAAATGCAGGAGTTTCTTAGAGAACCTCATGTCCACCATAAGGCTTTTGGCCATAGCCATCAATCAAATATGGAAGATGTTGGGATGGTTGTGCAAAGGGAATTGTCAAAGGTTGCTCTCAAGAAGGGATTATCTGGGACTGGGTGGCCAACAAAGGATCAGGAAATGTTGATGAAGGAAAAATCAGGAGGCCTCATGATTTGGGTTATCACAGTCTGCCACTTTCTGAGCCAGCCAGAGAGTCTTGATCCCAGGGGTGAGCTTGAGGCTCTTCTAGAGAAGACATCCTTAGATTCTTTGGGGGCAGAGGAACAGATGGACTTGCTTTATGTGACTATTTTGAAACAGTGGAACTGGTTTAAAAAAGGCTTCACAGAGGCTTACAAGCAAGTCATGGGAACTATACTTGTATCCAAGATTCCAATGTCTGAAAGTGCAATCCAATCATTGTATTCTGGCAAGAGCAAAATCACAATGTTGCTTTCACTACTGAGGCCACTTCTTGTTCAATCAGAAGGAGACCAGTCCATTCAAATTCTCCACCAGTCACTGCATGATTTCCTAGCAAGCAGGGCACATCTTGTCAATGAATGGAAAAACTTTGCTATTGATGAGAAAGTCCACCATCAAATTCTGGTACTCAGAACCATCACTGTGCTCAATACAGAACTCACATCAGCCACACCTGGGACAGGATACACACACCAAAATGGAGAAATGCCTAAATTTCCTGAGCGAATCATCCCTGAACATTTGAGATATGCTTGCAAATTCTGGATGGAGCACCTCAAAGTAGTTCAGGAACCAAACCAGGAGTTGATTGATGTGCTCTCCTTCTTTTTGGAACATAAATTTGTTTTGTGGCTGGAGCTCTCTGCCTGTATGTGGCAAATTGTTGAGATTGAGCCCTTAATCAAATGGATTGATGTAAGAGCTCCCTTTGCTTATCTTTCAGAATGCTTTGCTGATGTTCTCCAGATGTGCCCAAGTCCCATTCAACTTCAGAAGTATCTCAATTCAAGCCAGCATTCACAAGCATTTCTCAGCATCAGTGGCCACCTGGGAATAAATGGTTATTTGCCTCAAAGCCTCCTAGCAGCACAGTACAGCTTCAATACTCTCAAACTTGGGGCCACAGCAGGACTTTCAGAAGCCTTTCAAAGTGCATCTGCAAATGTCTTATGTCAGTTATCAACTGCACAGGGGAAAATGGGTATGAGAAAAGATGCATTGGAGGCAGTAAAAGAAGCTGTAGCTATGCAGAGAGAGATTGCAAAGGAAAATCCTGCAGCTTTCAATGCAGATCTTGCACTGTCACTTGGGAATCTCTCAAATCGATTATCTGAAATGGGTCTCAGAGATGAGGCACTTCAGGCAATAAGAGAAGCTGTAGCTATGCAAAGAGGGCTTGCAAATGGAAATCCTGCAGCTTTTAAGGCAGATCTTGCACGGTCACTTGGGAATCTCTCAAACCGGCTATCTGACATAGGTGCTGGAGATGAGGCACTTCAAACAATAAGGGAAGCTGTAGCAATGCAAAGAGAGCTTGCAAATGGAAATCCTGTAGCTTTTAATGCAGGTCTTGCATTGTCACTTGGAAATCTCTCAAACCGATTATCTGAAATGGGTCTCAGAGATGAGGCACTTCAGGCAATAAGAGAAGCTGTAGCTATGCAAAGAGAGCTTGCAAATGGAAAACCTGCAGCTTTTAAGGCAGATCTTACACGGTCACTTGGGAATCTCTCAACCTGTTTTTCTGAAATGGGTCTTAGAGATGAGGCACTTCAGACAATAAGGGAAGCTGTAGCAATGCGAAGAGAGCTTGCAAAGGAAAATCCTGCAGCTTTCAATGCAGATCTTGCACTTTCACTTGGGAATCTCTCAAACCGACTATCTGATGTGGGTGCTAGAGATGAGGCACTGCAGGCAATAAGGGAAGCTGTACATATGTACAGGGGGCTCTCTGAAAGCTTTGCTGCAGCTTTCAGTCAGAACCTTGCAGATTCCTTGTGCAAGCTTTCTTATCTTTTATCAGAGATGGAAGAAGCAGAAGAGGCTCTTCAAAGTGTTGAAGAAGCTGTACAAATTTTTAGGGACATTGCTGCCACACTTCCAAATGCATTTCACAAAAATGCAGCATGGGCAAAGCAGAGACTCTCCTTTTTGAAATCCAATTTGTAGCTTTTCAGCAATTTGAATGCTCCAATATGACTGTTAGTAGAGATGAGAGTCTTTTCTCTTCAACATATTTCCCCCTTTTGATACTTAAAGTTGTATCTGTATGTATTTGAAGTATATTTGATCAATGCAAGCTTCATATCAAAGAGGTGCATGAATACAAATTTTAATAAATTTTAATCTGAACAAAATACCCAGCAGCAATGTATACTGTATTGAGGTCTCTGAAAGAAAAGAATTTGGATGATAGTTGTGATATAATCAGCAAAGATGTTATTGAAGAAATATGTATAAAAGAGAAATGGACTTCGTGACTGGGACATTCAAGTTGTTTTGGTGCTTGCAGTCATCTCAGTCAGTTGCTTGCAGGCTCATGATAACCCTCCTCCCAAGCTTTCACCTGAGCATCCAGCCAGTTCCAAAGTCGAAGCGAGTTTTCGGGACTGTTAGATGCCTTGGTGTGCTTGCCCATGCGTGCCCATGGCATCAGGAACTGCAAATAAATATATGACTGAGCAACCAACAATAATTGAATAATTGAAGGGGGGGATGCACTACCTTTCCGTTGTGCTCCGCGCACTCGGGTGCAGTACCCGCATACAGCTGGGTGATTGCGCCGAGAGGAATTGGGTGTACCATGATGAGGCGCTATCGGAGAGGTAAGGGACAAAAAATCACCGAGAATGAATTTGAACTTACAATGAGGAAGACGGCAAACTTGGGCATCGTGCGCGCAAGGTTTGTGTCAATGTTACCTGAAGAACGAAGTATAAAAGTATGTCAACAGATAGACGGGTGATGAAACAATGATTTCATTACGCACCAGGATTTAGAGTAATTGAAGTAATTCCCTCGGATCCGTACCGCCTCGCAAGCTCCTTCGCGAACAAGGTGTTTCCGAATTTGCTCTGGACGTAAAGCGGCTGCGTTCCCATCTCGTCTCGCGCCTTGCTTGGACGCATTGTTTCGTAGTCGATGTCGTCTTTATCGAAGAGGTATGACCCGGACGAGGACGTGGTGATGACGCGCACTGTTCCGGGTGGAGATGTCTTGACAGTCGCAAGGAGGGTGGGGAGGAGGAGGGTAGTAAAGTAATAGTGCCCTTTGAAACAGACGGATGAGCTCGACTGTTAAGAGAAGATGTTAGACGCACCAAGAACGTTGGTACCGAATTGCAAGTCGTATCCTTGCTTCGTCAACTCGCTCATGGGTGTGTGCATGATGCCCCTGTGAATGAAGAATAAGCCGATTTCGAAGCCCCAGTATTCATTAATTCGAGAGTCACTCACCCGTTGTTGAACAGGACGTGCAACTCCGTCTCTTGGCTACGCAATAGCATTAGGTCGAAGCAAGATTCCATTACGGTGTAAAGGTGAAGCACACCTTTTGAAAGCTTCAGCCGCCTTCTTGACGGAAGCAAGGTCCGCAAGGTCGAGCTCAAGGAAGATAGCTTTCTTTCCCGTCTCAGTCTCGAGGTCCGCGATCGCCTCCTCCGCCCTCGCGCGGCTACGCGAAGCCATGTAAACCTTCGCGTTTTTGCGTAGCAATTGCTGGAGGACGAGCGCATAACGTTTATCACAATTGAATTAGCACTCGAAAAGCAGACCGAAATTTTGTTCACGCACCTTCACCGTCTCCTTCCCAATTCCCGAGTTTCCTCCAGTGACAATCATCACCTTGCCGCTCAGGTCTGGGATGTCCTCCGCGGTGAATTTAGACTTCGGGACGAAGAACGACTCGGTCCAAAATTGTCGCAGTTTCCACCACGTTGATTCTGCCATGTCGTCGAAGCCGTCGCCGTCGCTGCTTGCCGAGTGTAGATTGAGTCGAAAGTCAAGAGAGCGTCAAGACGAAGTGGACTCGAGAGTGTTGGTTGCGGTAAATGCTCTACATCAGTTCCAATTTCCTCCTCTATATACTCGATCGCCCCTCCTGGTCGACTGAGGTGCCGTCCGGACGCGCAACCAATTCAATTGACGCGGCACACGCTGTTGCCGCTGCGAAACAATACATCATGGCCCGGTGACTCCCCGAAGCTGACTGCGCATCCAAAGGCGCGCAGCAGCGGGAGCGAAACGCAAATTTAGATTTTACCTCCTTTTGAAAATCAAAGCACAGCCTGCGCGGTCGATTCGATCTTGAAGATCAGCGTATAACGTCACGCCGAGTGAAGGCTGATCGACGCGACAGTTAACGGAAGGAAAGTTTTGAGAATCAGCGCAAATCATTACCCTACATAGCAGGATTCAGAGCCGGGTATCATAGAAAGCAGTAGAAAACAGAGTTGAAAAGCGTGTGGGCAAGAAAAAGTCTCAAGGGTGAACGAAGGAAGGCGAACCGTGTCCCTGGCCTCACGCACTCTCCGGGTTGCCCTCCTCAAACGCATTCACTTGGCTCTCCAGGTACTCCCAAACGCGTTGAGCCGACTCTGGGTTATTGCAATCTTTGCTATGTTGACCGAGGCGTGCCCAGGGGATGAGGAACTTAACGATTGGAATAATCGCGTCAGCGACAAGAAGGCGGTTGGGATGGAACTGACGTACCTTCCCGTTGAGCTCTCCCGCTTCAGGCGATGTCCCCGCGTATAACTGAGTGATTGCGCCGAATGGTGTAGGGTGTAGCATAATTTTATTCTATGAATGAAGGGACTTAGAATGTAGCCAGAGAGATGTGTATTCAAAAACTTACCAGCGTTCGGAATGCAAAGCTCGTGATGTTACGCTGCAAGTCGGAGCTGATGTTTCCTGTCGCATATCGTAAAAGACCGTGCAGAATTGATTGTACATTTACGTACCTGGATTCACCGAGATAGAGACAATTCCCTCCGCCGCATACCGCCGTGCGAGCTCCGTCGAAACCAAGGAACTCGCGAGTTTGCTCTGAGCGTAAAGGTTGTGCGATCCCAACTTCGTCCGGGTCTCACCCTCCTTGAGAGTCGTGTAATCGATGTCCTTGTTCTGATACAAAAATGCGGCAGAAGACGAAGTGGTCACGACGCGCACGCTTCCAGGCGGAGCGGTCTTCGCGGTCTCCTGCATTGTCGGCAGAAGGAGTTTTGTGAAGTAGAAGTGACCTAGAATCAGGGTCGAATAGAGTTCGGTCCGAAATGAAAGCGAATTACTGACCGAGTACGTTAACACCGAATTGCAGATCATATCCTTGTTTCGTGACATCCTTGATGTCTGTAAACATGACACCACTGCGTTTCACCGTTAGCATAGACCTCGAGGTGACATTTCCTACTCACCCATTGTTGAATAGGATATTTAACGAATTTTCTTGGCTGTGCATTGCTGTCAACGGAAAAAGCACCAAGACGACAAAAGGAGACACGCACCTTTTGAAAGTTTGAGCAGCTTTCCTGACGGACGCGAGATCTGCGAGATCGAGCTCGATGAAGTGGGCCTTCTTCCCTAACTGGCTTTCGAGGTCTGCGATCGCTGCATCTGCTTTGCTCTTGCTTCGGGCGGCCATGTACACAGTCGCATTTTTGCGCAACAACGCCTAACGCGACAACGAAATTAATGATCTGGATGCAAATGGCACCGTTGTTGGTATTCACTCACCTTCACCGTCTCCTTGCCGATACCAGTGTTTCCTCCCGTCACGATGACCACCTTTCCGCTAAGATCGGGGACGTCGTCCGCAGTGAACTTGGGCTTTGGGATGAAGAACGACTGCTTCCAAAGCTGCCCAATCTTCCAGAACATGGAATCCGACATCTTGAATGCAAGGCAAAATCGAGCGCGACGGTCGGTCGAGGGTTATGGTGATGGTGGTGTAAAGGAAAGGAAGGGCTAGGGCGGCATTGAAGGCGGCTTATATAGGATAGCCGTCAAGAAGCACGCCCGAATGTTGATGCAGCTGCCGTTGGACGCGTAATCGGTGAGGCATGGAATGTTCAAAGATTACCGTAATGCAGTGGCAAGTGGCAGAAAGACAGCCAGGATTGGTCGAGACGCGCAAAGCTGGAGGTCCCTTTCGGAAGTGTATCTTAGTCTGCCTTTGTTGGACGCGATTAGCGGTGGGCGTGGGTATGGCGGCAGAAGTGATTAGCCTGACGTTCAAATGAAAAGGCTTGCGCAGAACGTTGAAGATAGAGTAGGTGAATGAGAAGTTCGATGCGACAAACTCCTGAGTTAATGGACGTAAATTAACGTTTCATCTAGCAAACTTTTCAACGGGGCGCAAGAAATTCAAGAGTTGAACAAATACACACATTCAAGCAACAGTCAGACCCGTAACTCTTCCCTCCTCTACGCCTTCGCTTTCGCGCACATATCGAAATTAGAGAGCCGTGTCGGATTCACTTGGAGACCGAATATGAACACCATGCTTGCCTAGGGAAAGAAGTGCTGCGGTGCTCTATGGCCGTCAATTTGACGAGCGCCGAAAACATGTGGAGAACCTCACTTCTCTCATCGTAGTCTTTTCCTTCGGGGCCCGGCTCAAAAAGCGAATGCGATAAGAGAAGGTGGTGCCGCGCCGTCAGGCCTCGCGTCAGGAATAAAATGGGATGGATCTTGACCATCGGACGCTTGTGCTCGTCGCGTTCTCCTCTGGACTGAGGATCGCAAAATGGGGGTCAGAGAGCACAACACTTCAAAGTCGTTGTTTTGCGTACCTTCTCCACTTCCTCCCCGGTACTTGCTTATACTCCATGTATAAATTCATAATCTCTGAAAACGCGTCCGAACGTCATCGATGTGGAAGTTGGGCCACGGAATGAAGAAAGACCGACTTGTGTCATTCTTAAGACTCGCTCCTAAGCTTGAATGTCACTAAGCCGTCTTGACTACGAATGCGACATCATTCGGCCCAAGAAGCCTAGCATTGCGATACTTTATGCGGTCCTTTCCGTGGGCCTGACACGCTCTGGATGCATATGTGATCCATCGCGATCGGTTCTGTTGTTTGAGCCTGCTGACCTCAATCCAGCTCAGTTGAGCAAGGGAGAGCGTTCCTCGAAGGAGACATGTCGACAGCCTTTTGAATATTTGAGCAAATATCCGTAGAAATTAACATCGTCATTGTGGTCGTCGTCGTGGGCTAAGGCTGGAAATCGCCTCACGTTCCGATCGTGGAAGCTGCGCACGGACCATCCAAATTCATGTGCGAGGAGTCCATCGACGAGTCCAACGGGCTGATCGTCCTTACACCCCAACAGCCATGTCGCCGTTATAATCCACGATTGAATCATTCTCAAGGTCTTTCTTGACCTCGCGAAGCCAACTCTACCGGATCAAGATCTCACAGAGGATTTGAGCGTTCGCATCTCAAAACTGAGCGATCTTAAGTGGCTTTGGTGTCTCAACGAGTAACCTCGTTCATCTTCAATACCTATTTTCGCTTATACGATGGGGGAAACCGACTACATCTCTATACCGTCTTGTGCGACGAAGATTGAGGACTCGGCGTCGCCCCGACCCTCTTCAAAGCACTCCCCGAAAGTTGCTACGGCACCACCCTCCTCCAATTACACCTCCGTCTCACCGTCTGCACCACAGCAGCTCCCTCCAACGACCCCAACAAAAGTGCCATTCAATATCGCATCAGCCATCCTTGCATCTGGAATCGCAATACCTAGTCCATCGCCAAAGGTGCCTCGCAAGCAGCCTGGCTTGCTCTCGACGAAGGAGCCCCTGTCGCTGCCTATTACGACGGCTAATTTCCGCAAGTTCGCCGCAAAGAGCGGGCCCGTCTTCTGGTTGCAGGATAGGATCGAAGAGATCTTGACTTGGAAGAAAGGATGGAAAGTCACGACGGCGTGGATGAGCGCTTACGCGTTTCTCTGTGAGTAGCTTTCAACGATCGCAATCCGGCTAGTATTTACTCGAATATGGAACAGGTTTCTTCCCTCGTTGTTTTCTTCTCGTCCCCCATACCATCTTACTGTATATCCTAATTTCCGCACACTCTTCTCGCAATCCCACTCCATCTCGTTTGTCAGAGATACCAGCGGACCCGCCATACCCACATGCTGCCGAAGGCTCACCGGAATGGTTCTCCAACCTCCAAGGGATCCAAAATTTGATGGGCGTTGTGTTCGGATTTCTGTATAACTTTTGTAGATTCACTTACTGACCTTCTATTTCTACAGGTCTGACACGCACGACGCGATCCTCTACAATGTTGTCCCGCATCTCACTTTCTCCACACCCGCAAGTTACACGCTTCTGGCGTTCACTTTCCTCTCCTTCTTCGGTCTCCTCCTCATTCTACCGTTCATACCTCTCCGCTTGACGTTCCTCGTCGGAGGACTAGCGCCTTTCGCCATGAACCATCCTCTCACTCAAGCATATTTGCCGATCATCCTCGGTCCCCACATGAAGAAATGGCACATGCAACTCACGCGATTTGTCGATGACGACAGGCTGGAAGATAAGCATTGGAATAGCGAATTGCGGGTAGTCGAGTTATGGGAGAATGAGCGACTTGGCGTGTATGGTGGTACTCAAGGATGGAGCAAGGCGAACTTGGGACCGGACGAGCGCAAAGGATGGACTCGAGGCAGAGATGGTTGGAGTCAAGTCCACGAAGATGGAACCGAAGACGTCAGGTGCGCCTTACTACCTACTTTCTATACAGAACACATTGTTCACAAATAGTTCATGTTTCATAAACTCTTTCATCCGTGATTGTTTCCATCTTTCTGACGGCCTATAGCAGCAACCTCACGTTTTCTCTTGAACCTGGGTGGGCGTTCGTCGAGACGGAGGATTGGAGAAAAGATCTTGAGGCATCTTGGATCGAAATCGATTCTGACCCTGGTTTGTCTCTTGCATCTCCGCGTTTCAATCACACATATTCATCAGTGTTGGTTTTTAGATGGTTGGATCTACACGGACAATTCGTGGCAGTCGCCTCAGAGCGTCATGCCATCGGAGTGGGCGAACATTGGTGCAACACGAAGACGACGCTGGATCAGAAGGATATACCGTGATTCATCCTCATAAAAGCTCACAATCGCCATAATTGTAAATTGTAACTGCTTTGTATGAATGCTCTGTACGGTGCGTTGTGAAGCAACCCGCGTTTTCCGATAGTTTCCGACTGATTTGCTCTGTATGTGGGCGCAGGACTTCCAGTTGTTGTATTTTAGATCAAGGCGCTCTGATAATTGGATCAAAAATGTAATTTTCCAATCACATCGTGATGGAAGTCTCGTCCCAAGATCGGCGTTCTCAAAATCGTAGTTCTATTGACGAATTGAAGTGAGATCTGCAAGCCACTGTTGATAGAGGGAAGGAACTCTGCGAACGGTTTCCGGCGAAAGCAGCGGTCGCCATAGTGCGAGGGATCGCCCTTGCCTAAGTGTTGCCAGTAAGTCGTCTAAGATTCTTGATTGTAACCGACGCTCTCCATTATACGCACTCCCAGATCTTTGCAGTCAGTCTATGCTCCGCACTGATTGTACTTGCCCGCCAGCGCGTTTCTACTCAACTCGATTGAAACCGGAGTGAGAGGCAGGCGGGTCTCCTTCGGACGATTCCGATTAGTTGCAATCACCTCAAGCTCCTCAAGAACTCGAAGAACAGATCGTGGCGTCTCGTAGCGTATCATGATTTTATGATACACATATCGAGCAACGTGCCAGTAATTCGCCGCAGTTATTCTTGCTCCAGGCGGGCCGTCAGACGCGTCAGCTCCAGGTGAGTACACCGTGCTTGCATCGTATTCGAGAGAAAATAACCGCCTTGCACTGCTTGATAGATCTCACACCAACTCGGAGAGGCAAATAGTTGAGCCTCTCAGCCTCGCCTGCGTTTATCGAGGAAGTGACTGGTGCGTTCCTCTCTCGCGTACCAGAATTAACTGTTTCTGATATGATAGGTAATGTTGCATTGATGTTGTGAATTAAACAGCACCCATGCTCGCACGCATTGTTCACAAGTAAAAATGAAGCAAACAAGCAACATGGATAAGTCAAACGGATGGTGGTGTAGTAACGCCACCTCTTACAGCTCTCGTTGCTGGATACTCGAGAGTCTTGCCTTCGATTTCACGTTACAATCGGTGGATCATAACTGTTCGTCCGAGAATAACAAAGCAGTGTCCGGCCGATGATGAACTGCTGGCATCGTACGAATATGACTCTTGCCATACGACATCCCGATCACAGGAATCTGTTCATCGTGCTCGGATGGTGACGCGACCTGAAGCCGCTTGTATTATCAATAGACATAGGTGCGTCCTTGCCTGCGTTCTCGAGTATTTAAGCAGCTCGTCCTGAGCTTCAGAAACTCAAACTACAATCCAAAGACAAGCCCCACTAATCCACCTCACTACTCACTGTACCACTTCCTCCTACTGTCCTACAAAGATGTCGATGACCAACGTACAAGAGAAGGCTTTTGCGAGCTGCTCTCAATATGCGTTCGTCGGAGCGTCTTCGAACCCTACGAAGTTCGGGAATAAGGTATGTTGCTTGTCGCTGTATGCATGTCGCTGGTGTCTAGGTATTTACTCTTTCGAAAGTTGTTCGAGGCGTATAAGGCTGCAGGTCTAAAAGTCATTCCTGTGAACCCGGTACGTTTCCACCTTTTCACCGAAGAACAATTTCTCATGCTGTTATTCACAGAACGAGAAGTCCGTTGACGGGATTCCATGCTTGAAGAGTATTCAGGACCTTCCATCGCCGAGTACCACGGGTGTTGTGATTGTCACCCAGCCGTCGGTAAGTTCTGGAAGTACTAGTGTGAAAAGAATTAGTTTGTCTAAAATAATAAATTTCACCAGGTTACTCTGGACGTCCTGAAGACTGCCTCGAGCATGGGGACGATCCCCATCATCTTCGTTCAGCCAGGCGCTTCAGACCAATCTGTCGCAGATTTCGTATCCTCAAACAAGATAGGCGACAAAGTCCTTCTCGAGGCCCAACCCCGATCGCAAGCGCAGGCGCCGACACAAGCTCATGCTGGAACCGAGAAAATGCAGAAGCCCAACCTGTCACCTATCGACACCAAAACTGTTCTCCCTGCGAGTCTCAACTTGCGGAAATCGGCGGTTACGGTTGGTAAACACACCACTTCCTCTCCGCATACATCCACAGGATCGCATGCCCCGACGCCCTCCACCGCTGTCGCTCCATCCACTCCTCTCACCGCAGGGGGTCAACCACTCATTTCTTCCCCAATTATCAGCAATCCCGTCTCAACAACACCTGCGTCTTCAAGGGCAGGACCGGGTTCCAAGCAGTCTTCGACCCCACTTTCCCCTCGCGCTTCATTAAATCCAACTCCAGAGTTTTCCGGCGTTCCATGTTCTGGCATTAAAATTCTGCACATTTTGACCGAGAGGATGGCAAACACCACAGGGAGCGTCAAAAGTGCCCTAACCAGCCCTGTTGCGAAGAGCCCCTCCGTTCTGCATCAGCTATCGCAGGGAGTCGAGAACGGGATGAAGTCGCTTTCCCTTCGCCACGCGTAATTATGTCCAATTTGCAATATTTATTCTTCTGCGACATGTATATTCTTTTTGAGCGCAATCATATACCCTAGACACAAGACACAAGATAAACATTTCCTGCACCATCTTATCTGGAATGCTCTTTTTTCGAAAAGATAATTGGACGCGTGAATAGACGCCGAAATAGACGCGTATCGTGTGAACATCTCTTGAAAAAAGACCCAGAAATTCTGACCTGTCCAAAAGGCACAGATCGACCACCTCCACGACAGATTCAAGACGAAATGCGAAAGCAACTCGATCCTCGAATACCAATATTGATCAATAACAATGTCAAGAAGAATCATAGGTCGTTCATCGTGCTCGTTGGTGACAAGGGAAGGGACCAGGTGCGCAACCAGTGAGTCTGCTGCTCGTGTCGCGACAGCTGACGAAATGGCGATCTCTTCAAGGTCGTGAACTTGCATTTCCTGCTCTCGCAAGCTCGGATCTCTGCGCGTCCATCAGTCCTTTGGTGTTATAAGAAGGAGCTTGGCTTCACCAGGTACGGGTCTGAAGCTAAGTTTGCGAGTACATGAACTGAAGTTTATGTGACCAGCAATCGGAAGAAACGCGAGGAGAAGATTAAACGAGATGTAAAACGGGGTGTTCGTGAAGTCAATGAGCAGAATCCATTCGAAATCTTTGTCACGGTGACAGACATTCGATATACGTGCGTAACCGATCAGTTTTCTGCTGTCGAGTGACTTTTCGACTCATTCTCATGGAAGGTATTACAAGGAGACGGACAAGATTCTGGGTAATACCTATGGCATGTGCGTGCTTCAGGACTTCGAGGCCATCACGCCGAATCTCCTGGCGAGAACCATTGAGACGGTAGAAGGAGGAGGGCTGGTCGTCCTGATGCTGAAGACGATGACTTCATTGAAGCAACTTTATACAATGACCATGGTGCGTCCTAGGCGCTTGCCTTTCATTCATGTCTAACGGCTGGCTTAGGATGTCCATGCACGATATCGCACATCATCCCATGATTCTGTCGTCGCCCGTTTTAACGAGCGATTTATCCTTTCCCTCGGCTCGTGCGATGACTGCCTAGTGCTAGACGACGAACTCAACGTGCTACCCATCTCTCGCGGAAAGGACATCTCCCCTATCGAAGATAAGAGCAACAAGGGCAAATCGAAAGCAGACGCGGAACTCTCCGAACTCTGTACAACTCTTGCAGATACGAAACCTGTCGGTGAACTCGTGAAGCTCTGTCGCACCCTCGATCAAGCGCAGGCGATCTTAACGTTCGTGGACGCTATCGCGGATAAGACTCTAAGCTCGACGGTCGCTTTGACTGCTGCTCGTGGTCGAGGTAAATCCGCAGCACTCGGGTTGGCAATCTCTGCAGCGCTCGCGCATGGATATTCGAATATTTTCGTCACGAGTCCAAGCCCCGAAAACTTGAAGACTTTATTCGAGTTCATATTCAAAGGCATGGACGTCCTTGGATACGAGGAACACCTTGACTACGATATTGCGCAAAGCACGAACCCCGATTTCAATAAAGCAATTGTTCGGGTCAATATCTTCAGAGATCATCGGCAAACAATTCAGGTAAGTACGACATGCAGAAATTCACCATCGTTGATACTCAATCTATCGATTATCTACAGTACATCCAACCTCAAGATGCCCACGTACTCGGTCAAGCTGAACTGGTGATCATCGACGAGGCAGCAGCCATCCCATTACCTCTCGTCAGAAATCTTCTCGGACCGTACCTAGTATTCATGGCTTCCACCATTAATGGCTACGAAGGCACCGGACGGTCACTCTCGCTGAAGCTTATCCAACAGCTTCGAGAAAGTACAAGACCTTCCCTAACAAAAGACGCACAGCCGACGGACGACACAGGCGCCGTAGCAGCATCAACCTCAAAAAAGCCCGCTATGAAGGCTCCCCCCAAAACTCGCACGTTGAGAGAGATAAAACTCGAGACGCCAATCCGATACGGTGCAGGCGACAAAATAGAGAAATGGCTGAATTCTTTACTGTGTTTGGACGCGACTGTCGTCCCTCGAGGGATCGTGCAAGGATGCCCGCACCCGTCGCAATGCGAACTCTTCTACGTTTCGCGAGACACCTTGTTCAGCTACCACCCGGCGTCAGAAGTCTTCTTACAACGGATGATGGCCCTGTACGTGGCCAGTCATTACAAGAATCAGCCCAACGACCTCCAGCTTCTATCTGATGCTCCGGCACATCATCTCTTCGTTCTTCTTCCACCCATCAAAGATGACGAGAGCCACCTCCCAGAACCCATCGTGGTCCTGCAAGTAGCCCTGGAGGGACAAATCAGCAAACAGGCCATTATGGACTCCCTAAGCCGAGGGCAACGTTCGGCGGGCGACTTGATACCTTGGCTTATTTCACAACAGTTCCAGGAAAACCAGTTCGCTCAGCTCTCCGGGGCCCGAGTTGTTCGCATTGCTACGCATCCGGACTATATTAATGTGCGTCACCTGTCTTCTCTTCACGCTGATTTCTTCTGATAATGAAGTTCAGATGGGTTATGGTGCCCGTGCACTCAAAGCATTGAACTCATATTATAGCGGGGAGCACTTGAATCTCGATGAGTCGATGAGAGAAGAGCCTTCTTATCCTAATGCCGCTGCATTCGATCCAGTAAGTTTGTAAGGCTCAAATATCTTACACTGTTATTAACGAACGTGCTAGTCGATCGGCCTTCTGGACGACACACCAACTGTGCGAGCCCCGTCAGCGATGCCTCCCCTTCTTCAACGCCTGTCCGAAAGGAAGCCAGAGACCTTGGACTACCTGGGAGTCTCTTATGGCCTCACCTCCTCTCTGCTTCGGTGAGCAATATCATCATCGAATTGGGGTTCGCATAATTAATAGATGTCACCAAGATTCTGGAAACGAGCAGGATTCGTCCCTCTGTATATCCGACAGACGACCAGCGAACTCACTGGCGAACATAGTTGTGTCATGGTTCGAGGCCTGAATAACACGAAGGAACATGAGCTGGATTGGCTACGTGAATTCTCAAAGGGCAAGTTATGTCTTATTTCTGTATCGCAGCGTCGTTATTTTCGTAACCTATTTCGCAGATTTCCGAAGGCGATTCCTATCTCTCCTATCTTTCAAATTTCGCGAGTTCGGTAGTGTGATGTCATTGAGCATTCTGGAGGGAGCCAACCAAGGGATTCGAAAAGGAGATGGCGAACAGCTTAATGGTAAGTACCAGACATTATTCCGAAATAAAGTCGCAGGATCCTCATCTATATTTCTGAAGAACTAGGAGCTGCAGAGTTGACTATGCTCTTGACTCCCTTCGATATTAAGCGACTCGATTCTTACGCGAATAATCTCTTGGATTATCATGTCGTCTTGGATTTACTGCCGACGGTTGCGTCACTCTATTTCCAAAAACGATTGGGCGAAGAACTTCGACTCAGCGCCGTGCAGAGTTCGATCCTTTTGGCGATCGGTCTCCAAAGGAAGACTATTGAAGAAGTTGAGGTATATTATTGCTTCCTGCATGCAACAAGGATGCAAAGATTGAATATCTCCTTTTAGGCTGAAATTCAGTTGCCTGTTTCGCAAGCTCTTGCTCTCTTCGCAAAGGTGATCCGAAAGATTTCAAATCGCCTGCAGGATATCCAGAAGGCGCAGATCAGTGCAGAAATGGCGCTACCTAAGTCAACAACTTCTCAGCGACGGCTTGAAGACCAGGAGTCGCGAGAAGCCGGAGCTAACGAAGCTCCCGAGGACGCTGCTCCTGAGGATCCGCAGGATGATGATCGGGATCCCGCACTGCGAGAAAAGCAACGCGAAATGATTCAATCACTTGACCTTAGCAAGTGCGTATGCTACCGTGATGCTATAAAGCTGCTCATCGCTCACCAGGATGCACATCTCTAAATAGGTTCGCAATCGATAAACGAGACGTGGACTGGTCGGCTGCTGAGGCCCAGGTGTCGAAGCTCGCGAAGTCGGGCACAACTTCGGGCAAGTCGACGTTAATCAGCGTAAAGAGCGCTGTCGCGTCGACTAATGTCGGTGCTAAGAGGAAGGTCCCCGAAGATGTCGAAGGGCTTGCGGGCAACGATAAGAAGAAAACGAGGCGCGGCGGGGGGAAGAAGGCGAAGCGATGAAACCTTGCCGTCCAGTGATGTTTTATTTTCTTCCACATATATCATCCTTCTTATTGATGTGCGCCATGTTCTAATGTTGGAACCTGCTTGAGTTTGGGAAGCCAGGCACCCTGCATCTGCATCTCATTCACTGCAATGGATGAAAGGTCGATGCCGAACCGCGTGTGCACCAAAGTGTCGCATCAAGTAGGTCCGATACACATGGATTCAATGGATATGTTCCGGCAATGGTCTTGCATTCCTTTGACATCCAAATGCCCGTCTCTCCGTGTTGACGAACTGGACGAATTCAGATCGTATCCCTCCCGGCACGGTTCGTTGCCTCCCTTGCTAGGGATTCGCTCGCGCATCGTGACCCAAAGTGCCTTAACGTATGGGATCAACCTATCTCGAGAATCTGAATGTATATTCCCAATCCCTGCTCGCATTGTACATCGCGGGGAAATTTGGCTTCACAAGGTGTGAGTGCACCTGAAAAGGGAAGCTCGGTAGATAACCCGAGTTGGTGGGCCGCTCTAACGCTTGCGAAAGCCATTACTCCACCTGACAGTGAGAATACATCACTTCATGCAGGAAACGATATTCGAAGTCTGCAGAAACTATAAAGCCGGGGCATACGGACATGCTAGATTACACGCCCCTCTTGAGTGAACGGCGACGTCCCCCTAACGAGTTGGGGTAGCGGCAAGAGACGACCCACTGACGATGGCCCCGTACTTCCTTCGGAACCTCGTTCCAAAACGCGAAAATAATGTCCACCAGAGATCATTCTTCGAAGCGGCGAGGACTATCACTGCTCTTCAATACGCACAGTTCATTGCGGGGTGAGTGATCTCATGAGAAGACGAAAGGCTGATTATCTGAAGCATTTTTAAAAATTTAAATTTGACAGTTACTTAGCATGGACTTGTGACTCCTTGGATTTCTTCAGCGTCTCGCTCAGCGTAACAAATCTGGAGAAACAGTTCAATAGATCTGCTCATGACATCGTCAGTCTCCTTTTGCTCCATCATCCAAAAAAAATTCAGCTTAACTCCAATTTGCCTACAGACGACTTCGATCACGCTAACGCTTCTCTTTCGATGCGTCGGCGCTGCAATCTTCGGTGTCATTTCTGACCGTTTCGGACGCAAGTGGCCTCTAGTCACGAATCTCTTGCTTTGCTGCGCTCTTCAACTCGGATCTGGATTCGTGCAAACCTTCCAACAATTCCTCGCCGTGCGGTCACTTTTCGGTATCGCCATGGGCGGCATATGGGGTCTCGCGGCGTCCAACGCGCTCGAGAACCTGCCTGTCGAAGTGCGTGGGGTGGCGAGCGGTATCATCCAAGAGGGCTACGCGGTGGGGTATCTGATCGCCGCTGTCATCAACCTGAGGCTCGTTCCACATGTGTCGCAGACCTGGCGCGCGCTGTTCTGGACGGCGGCAGGCGTTTCCTTCTTTTCCGCGTGCGTTTGCGCGCTCGTACCCGAATCGCAGGTTTTCGTGAGAGCGAGGCAACTTGAACGGGCGAAAGGGAAGACGACGAAGGAGAACACCAGAATTTTCATTCGAGAGACGAAGGCGATGCTCAAGGCCCATTGGCTGTTGTGCATATACGCAGTTCTCCTCATGTCAGGTGAGTTGGAGGATCTTGGAAGTCATCATTAATATCACTGATGAATCACGTATGAATAGGTTTCAACTTCCTCTCACATGGATCTCAGGACCTGTACCCGACGTATCTGGAAGTAACGAAGGGATTCTCGTCCAACTCCGCGACCATTGCCACAATTATCGGCAATTGCGTAAGTGACGCCATGTTACTGAGAGACATCCATCTGATCTTCGGCTACTCATTTCCGTAGGGTGCGATAGCGTACGAACTAAATTCAACAAGTGAAGGGGGATTATCAGTACTAATTCATTTCCAGAGGAGGCGCAATCGCCGGTTTCATCAGCCAGTATATCGGACGCAGGTTAACCATTATGTTCGTCTGTCTTGATCTTCGTTCCCCGAGTACACGCACTCACATATATGCAGAATCTTCCTGCTCCTCATTGGAGTGTTCATACCGTTGTGGATTATTCCAAACGACTTTTCGGGGCTTTCGGCAGGTGCCTTCTGCATCCAAGTCGGCGTCCAAGGCGCTTGGGGCGTTGTACGTGCTCCTCTTCACTTGAAATTTCGTCCAAAGTTTACTGAAGAAATCGATCTAGATCCCGATCTTCTTGTCTGAAATATCCCCTCCTGCTTTCCGAGCGACGTTCCCCGGTGTCGCCTACCAGCTCGGCAATGTGAGTTGTGGCTTTCTGTTTTGCTTACATGTGATTGACGACTGAATGCCTTGAAGATGGTCTCTTCGGCTTCCGCTCAAATCGAAGCCAGTGAGTGGTCTATCACATGTAACTCAGGAACGAAGTCGGGCACTAACGCGCGCTTTAGCGGGAGGAGACAACTTGAAGACCACGATCATCCAGGACGGCAAGCCAACGGTAGTGCAGGACTACGCGAAGGTGCAAGGTATCTTCATCGGGTGCATCGTCGCTTACACGTTGGTTCTGACCATCATTGGTCCTGAGTGAGTAATTTCAAGAGAAAAAAAGGACGGGTTAGACTCATCTTTCGACCCACAGGAATCACGGTTCCCGCTTCGAGAAGCACAAGGCGGCTTATGAGGAGGGCGCAGGTGCCGATGATGCTGTATTCGATGACGAGTCCGTCGAAAGCGATCGCGGTTCCACACCGATTGGTGAGAAGGATATGGGAGACCACTATGTGAGGCACGATGAGGTGTCGCGGGACGCTGAAAAGCAGGGATAAGAACTTGAGCGAACGCGGATGTTCGAGGTCGAGGCATGAAATTTCATGAAGTGTTAAGACAATGTACAAGTATCTCGGCATCATTTAATCTATCTACGACGTGCGATGTAACCTGAAAAATACTCTATTAACATTGAATACATTTTGGTAAGAGAAATGTTAAAGTACGCAGCAATCAGGCTTTCGTTCGAATTCTTGACATTCAAAGAAGCAACCTGAAATAGCATGGTGAAGAGATTTATCTCACTCGCCAATTCCGCCTTCAAGTTGGGGTGTCTCTGGTACGAAGTTCGAGGGAGTCTCTTCACGATCCAATACGGCTGCTCTCTGTTCAGCGTCGTCCGAGTCATGGTCCGATTCGGTGTCGCTGTCCGTCTCTGATTCAGTGTCGTCATCGTCTGTTTGTATCCAGTAAACCGATCCAGTCTGGAATTTCGCGTTATCCGGTATCACTGGAACTCCGACATCGCATGGGTCATGCTTCAAGACCAGCACGAAAAACCTGCTGGTAGTGATCCATTTCCCGTCGTCATTGATAAAGGATATGCTGCTTTCCCCGTTGGAGACGTAGGTGTACATATGATACGGAGTTTCTCCGTCCCAAGCTCGGGCGATGTACAATTCCCTTCCGGACAAGTCATAACCTGCAAGGACCGGAAAGTGGCCTTTGGAAACGAATGGGCGTTCGTCACCAAAAACCTGGAGCCACAGCGAGTCCTGTAAAGATTCGTACAAGCACAATGTGTCGTTCTTGTGCATATTTTCGCCTTCGCCGGCAAGCCTGGTAATATGTAAAATTTAGTTGAATACATTGGCAAACTAAAGCATCGACCTCACTTAAGCTTGTGCTTGCTTTTGGACATCCATCTTCTGTTCATGAAGCACCATTGTTGTTCAATGAGCTGAGGCGGGTTGAGAAGTTGTGATATCGGGTTGTGCTGCGTAAGCAGATAGCTCAGAGCGTACTTGAGATACCGGCTAGATCCTATCGACCTCAAAAGTACAACTTTCGCAAGATTCTTCTCATCTGGGACTCCACTGTCAACTCGCAGAATGGATTTAGTTTGCCATATCAAGAAAGTTGAGAAACGTACTTCAAGTAGTAGTACAGCATGACGCTGAGCTCGGGAAGGCAAGACTTGGGGCCATATATGCAATGGATAACATTCCTGTTGCAATATATTCGAATGTACGCGATTAGTACTTCGTTCCCAAATACAGACGCTTGAAGATAGGATCGAGTCTCCCGGTCTAGGTGCCGAAGGTACTGAAGCTGACCGACCAAATCTTCCAAGCCAGTCAAAAAATTCAGGCAGGTTCGAATCCTTTCCGCTCTATATTCAAGATCAATCAAATCCATCGAAGCGTGGTTGGGGTGCTTGAAGAGTAGGGCCTGATTATTGTCATACAAAGAAAAGTCCGGAATTTGACAAGCGAGACTGAGGAGAGGAAAGTGTCGATTTAGCGTTTCTAAGGAAATAAATTTAAAATGTACGAAACCTCACCGCAGAATTTGGCTTGCGTGATTGCGGATGAATTCTGGGCAGCCATGGAATTGATACTTGAAGAATGCGTTCAGAGAATCCCACTCAATTATCTGAGGTTGCGCTACCGCAACGTCGACGTAGCAATCCCACATCCATTGGGAAGGTAAAACATTTGCAGCGTCATCATACTCTTTCCTAAGAAGTCTCGCTACCAAGAATGAAACATCTGGATCGCTTTTTATCGCAGTTAAGTCCGGAATACAAGAATAAGCATGTTTGAACGTACCATAGGTATCTTGCAAGTCGAGTTTCAGCACCGTCTGAAGATACATTTTGCGACCAGATGTTGTGTATCTCGGCCTCCTTGATTGAAACTATCGCTTTGTGACATGAGAGGTGTAATTCTCTCTCCTCGTATTTTGGTATAAGGTATTTGCTTTTCAAGATACTCTCAAAGACTTTGCGAACGTGTGGATCTCCGACCGCAAGTGTTGTTACCTCATCCAAGGCCCTGAGTTGAATTTCAAGCTCATGCGACCTCCCGAGATGCAGTGAAATTAGTAACGAGGATCTTACTAGTAAAGATCGCGCTTCGCTCACCTGCAATATTTCAAGAGTTTCCGACAAAGCTTCCTCAGTATGCGATATTGCTTTTCAGTGGGTGAGACCGAGTTATCAACAACTGGGATACTAAGCAAGTCTCCATTTTTTCCAAAATATGGCTTTCTGCGGTAACATCGCAGTTCGTGGATATCCTGAACTACAACGTCTGGTCCTTGATTGAGCCGTCCCGTTCGTTTGTGCACGACGACTTCGAGCCTCGCGCCGAGGGCGTCATAAAGTCTCCCCAGATTTCTTCCCGGTCCAGGATTATTTGGGGCGGTAGCATCAGAGGCGATGGAGTCGATTGAGTCTTTTCGGAAAAGCTGAAGGCTGAGTTGAGGACCAGATTGCCCGAGTCCGAGTCTGGGTCCCTTTCGACGCAAGAAGTCCTCGAACTTCGAGCCAAGTACGTCGTACAGTCGCCCAACATTCCTTCCTGGCCCAGGGATGTTTGGGGCGGTTGCGTTAGAGTCGATAGAGTCGGTCCGCTCCAGATAGATGCTCGGTCGAGTGTAGGAGTCTTCAGGCCGTTTCCAGATGTTGGAAAATATTTTGCGCGACATTTGGAGGAGATTATTTGAGAGTTGAAAGAAAAGAATCTACAAGTTCGTGACAACGTCGTCTCCGGTATAGAAACGTGCAGTGCATTTGCCGCGTGCAATGCCACTCTTTGGGAACCGTGACGAAAGCATACTGTATCAGTCTGTATGTGGGAAATGGACGTTTTGCGTTAGGCAAAGTTCGTTTAGTCGATGCAAGGACAGAGTCTCTGCAGCCCACGTATTGGCCCTATGAATGATTGTCTGCCGTCAGCTTATTAATTATTGCTTGTAAACAGTTGTAAACGATCAGTGGTTGTACCTGGAAAAGTCCTTGTTCGCGATCCAATGCTGTACTTCGACCATGGGGTCTACCGCCATCAGATATCGGCCAAAGAAGAATATTGAGAGAAAAAACAGAATGCAGAGTACGACGCTTCGACTTGTCGTGGATGGATGCATCGACGTGAAGGAGTCGTCAACGCGTCGACAGCGACAACTTGAACACACAAGTTCCACGGATTTCAAGCGCCGCGATAAAAGCGAGCGTTACGTAACCGCTGTTTCTCCCCCGAATATCGCAAAAATATCAATGTAGCTGCATCAACTGGTACTTGGACAAACTTCACCGAATAATTCATTCTCTTACCAGCCTTTAATGAATATTGAAAAGAGGAATACAAGCTATCGGAAAGCGCGTTGACACTTGGAGGATGACTACATGCTAGGATCGAACTCGCCTTCTCCTCCTTCCCTTTACATTAAACACTATATATCAAAGCTTGGCAAATACAAATCCCATCCAAATTACACCAAGTCATTGTCCTTACGAGCGCGTTCATACCATGAAGTCTCCGATAAACAAAAGTCGTTGAGGCAATTCTTTCTGAAATCAACAACAGCGATACGCATACCGTGGTGGAGACTAAGAGAGCTCCGCGAGAAAGGTTATGGCACTAACACAGAGAAGTCCATCCTCCTACATGAAGGCACTTCGAACGCAAAAGCGGCCGTATATCGCGGAGATGAATGCTGTTCCAATATCCGTACGCAAAACAGGGAAGAGTACGGAACAAGTTCGTCTCTAAATCATATCAATATCAGGTACTTACAAATTTGAATCTGAGGCACTAACCGTACCACATCATAGCATGTCTGGACTGTAGTCATCTTGGATCTCTATCGTTGCCTTCCGATATTGAATGGTTGAGCTCCTGCTGCTGTATTTTTAGAGTGCGACGGGCGCGCTGGATCTCTGCCAAAATGTCGTTACCCTCCGTCGACATCTCCTCAATTTGAATGTCAAGGGATATCGCAGTGGATTCCGTCGACGCGATAGATTCTGTGTCAACTTCCTCAACGCTTTCTTCATCTTCAAGGTCCGTATCACAGTCTGACTCCGAACACTCAGAGAAGTCTTCAAATTCTGCCTCGGGATCCAGCTTACTTCCCTCATCCGAAGGATCGAGCTTCCAATAAACTGGTCCAGTTTGAAGCTTCGCGCCTTCTGGTATAACCCGCCCGTCAATATCGTATGGGTTGTGCCTCAAGACCATCACGTCGAACCGGCTGGTCGTTCTCCTCTTTCCATCGTGTCCGATGAACGACACGCGCCGAGCTCCATCCGATATGTAAGTCTCTGACCAATGACGCCATCTTTGAATGTTGTTGCTATAAAATATTCGGGCGACGTAGAGCTCCTTCCCGGAAGCGTCGTATCCAGCGAGAATAGGATAATGTCCGGTGACGTCGAATGGGTGTTTGTCTCCTTCGACGTGAAGCCATGCTATATCTCTGATGGAACAATGCAGCACGTCCTTCTCGTCCATGTCTTCTCTCTTTCCTACGTGACTGACAGAAAAATAAATCAGCGGAGAGAAGCGATGAAGTAAAAGGCAGGCGTACATGCAATCGTTCGTCCAAAACTGATTTCGTCTGATATGGCATCGGTCGTTGAAAGGGGCCCGTCTCGGCGGAGGCGGGATATGCGAGACTCCACCGTACTTCAACTGCACTGCGTCGAGAGCTAGGTTGAAATAGCGCGACTCTTCCATTGACCTGGACAACAAAATTGTGGCGAGAGCTTGTTGCTCGAGGGAACCACTACAATTTCCAATCGTTTACTATGATTCAGGTGCGAGCCAATGGTATAATTTGAACTTACTGTAAGAAATAATTGAAAAGAACGGCGGCTCCAGGATCGTAGCTCTCCACACCATGCAGTTTTGACATGTGATTTGGGGGACATATCTGGGAGATATGCACGTACGCAATGAGAGCCTCGTTTGCGAGGATCGTTTCGTCAAGTGCATCTCGCATCACCTCGTCTCGTTGAAGGTTACGAAGGAAATGGAGTTGGACAAGAAGGTCCTCCGAATTACACAATCTCGTCAGAAATTGCAGGGTTTTGTGCGATACCTCCTCGAGCTTCCTGATGTCCACCCCGTCATTCATGTCACTTCGACGACGGAATTGCATGGCGCCGACAGTTGTGCTGTCAGAAAAGATCGGGAAATGTCGAGCCAACCTTTCAGAAGATCACGAACAAGTAAGTCGCTTTGTATACTGACGAGATCGAAATCACCTACTCCATGATATGATCGGCGTTATCACAGACAACACACTGAGAACCATAGAATTCCTCGCCTTCATCAAAAAGTGTGTACAGTGTGTCATATTCAATGACTCCGGGATTAGTGTATGCGGCTTCAACGTAACATTTCCAGATGTGCTTATAGGCGCCTGCGAAAAAGGTCTTGCCCAACTCTGCTCTCAGTAGTCTTGCTACCAAGAATGAAACATCTGGATCGCTACGAAAATGTTGGATCAACTGAAAGTGAAGGGAAGAGAATTGGGAAATACGCACTTGAGATACACGACAAACTTGTCCCTAAATTTCGATAACTCCAGATCGTTCGACTCGAAATAGTGCCCCGAGTTGACGTAGCCTTCGGTGAAATGTGACCAAAACTGATATATCTCCACGTCCTTTATAGAAATGAGAGCCTTATCGCATGCGACCTGCAACTCGCGTTCGTTGTACTTCGGTACAAGGTGTGCCTTGCGCAAAACATCTGCAAGCATTTCGCGAATGTACGGGTCATCGGTAGCGAGTGCAGTCACTTCTTCCAGAGCTCGAAGTTGCGTTGAAAGATCTTGCGATCTAGATAATGATTTAATTTTCGTCGTGAAGGTCTTAGTTTCCAAAACTAAACTCACCTGCAATACTTCAAGAGTCTACGACATAATCTCTTCAATAAGCGGACATCTTCACTCGCGGGCACCTGAGGTGGCTCTACGCGTTGGTATTTCCGGCCAGGCCGCGCCACTCGTCCCACATAAATCTCCTGCCCAACAGGAGCGGTTGCGTTGCTGTCAACCAAGGCTAGCGAGTCACGATGGCGACGAAGGCTGCGGATTTCACGAGCAACTTCATCTGGTCCAAGTTTCAGTTCTCTCGCCCAATTGTTGACAATTCGTTCGAATTTCTTTCCAAGCGCGTCGAAGAGCAGCCCTAAATTTCGCCCCGGGCCAGGAATGTTCGGGGCGGTCGCATCGGATGCCATGGAATTAGCACGAACGAGCCTACGCAGACTTGGTCGAACATACAGCTCCTCGTTACGGCTCGAAGTTGATAGTTTGCGTATTATGGACATCTGGATGGAAGTGAGGAGTGTATGAGTCAAAAGGAGAAATTTTCTGCGCAACCAGAGCAAGGGGTCAGTATTTATATCAAGATCTCGCCAAGGAGTACCCGCATGAGAACAGTAAGAAGCTGTGTCTTAGGAAACGAAGCTGTACACGACAAGAACGCTACACTGCGCTTCAATCTCCACCCTTCGGCGTCCTGGGAGACGTTTCGCGCGCAAAAGGACGCCAGGCAATCAGATCGGTCATCAATCTTGTACGGCACCAGCGCAGAATCCACTTGACATCCGCAAAGCTTCCGTCGCTCGGGCTCGGGCTTGGACATCTGTGAATACTCGTAGCCTCCTAATGTAAACCGAAAAAGACACCTGCGCGAGTTGTGAGTTGAGAAGTGAGTGGGTCATTTCTCGGAATCGACTTGGACGAGTACAGTCATGACGCGTCACTTGGAATGGCATCACCACATGGAATGAAATTTAATATCTCGATGAAAACAACACCTTATGAGCTGAAATTTGGCGTGTGGTTAGCTATCTGTATCTCCAATGTGTGTGCGAAGTTTGGTAGCTTTTGGTTTACATGTGAGCCTTTTACAGAGGATTCAATGTGTGAATTGTCACGCTATAACCACTCAAAACTTTCTGTTGATGTATTCGATAAATTTTCACCAGAGAATATAACTGTTTGAGTTACCAGCACTTCACTACATGTAGTTTGCATCTATTATATGAGTTTTGGGGACATTTGCTCTGCAAAAATCACTCGGAGAAGTGCATAAATACTGATTGTCACTTGTTTTGGAACATTTCTTAGCCCCCTTTCTGCTAATTGTTTTGCTGAAAATTTAGGGCTAGAAGCATACATATCATCTTTTATGGTGCATATGCTCATATAAGCACGCTTTTATGCTTTTATTTTATGCTCTGTGTATGTATCTAGCACCCATTCCAAATGATGATGTTTGTGACACTTTGTGACATTTCAGTAAATGCGGACTCTTGCACCATCACATTATTCTAAGAGAAAACATTGGATACAGTAGGATGGAGATTTGAATTACCTATGGTATGAGCATAGTTTCGTGGAATTTGGTGCGGAAATGGAAAAGTTATTGCAAATTTACAAAGTGTCATTCCATTTGGCGCGTCATGACTGTACGTGAAGCGACATACTTACCGGGTTGACATCCCATGAATCGAACCATGCTGGAGATGTTGACGGAAATCCACGGAATGGTCATCATGATGGCCCGTGGCCTGGGATCGGTCCTCCAGTGCCATAAATTTACAGCATCGTCGCGAAAGTTTCTGTTGCCCAGTGAAAGAAACCTAGCGGATGCGCTGACGTCTCGTTTTGAACCTTGAGAAAATATATGTGCTTCGGTTTGAATCTTGTATTGATCTTGTACTCGTCCAAGTCGTCAATAAAGAGCAGTGGCCCACGACATTCCTCCATCGTCCTCAACTTTCCAGCAACCTATTCTTGACGACACATGTTTTTGATCGATTTTCGAGCAGTCTCTGAAAGCAAGTCCGTTAGAAAAGCATTGCTGGTGTTTAGACAGAGAGGTATGCACTGGGATGGGGTGAATGTCGCAGTTGTTATGGACCTCCGCTTGGACACGAAGTCTTCAAGCCGCTGCATCCCACGTGGCTTTTCTTTGAAATTCTTTCCAGCCACGACGAACAACTTGAACCACGACGAAGTTTCACAGAACATGCTTGAGAAGAAAAGGCCGCAGGTCGATACGCGCGACCGTTGCGCCGCGACGCAGAAGGAAACAAACCTGCCGACTGTCGACATGTGATGGCAAAGGTGACGAAAGGCCTGTAGTAAGTCGGTCATGCACAGATGCTTGAGCAGACACCTTCTGCATCATTGGATTGGGAGTTAGACTGTGAATCCAACAAAAATGACGATGGCGAGATTATGGTGGCGAGATGGATGGGGTAGAGTCGACCTGGGTGAAACCGGAAAGGTGAGTACCATACATGTATTTCCTGGTTCGTTCACCTGAAATCGGCTTCAAACCCGTCCAGCGGGCCCCCCTCATACCATCCACACCCGTTTCCATCACCGCCAACGATTTATCTGGAGTATCTTTGAAGATATTTTACAGAATAGAAGTCAAAACTCTACTGCCCAACCTGTCCGGGGTTTGAGGTTTGCAATGGGGGCGTTGTCGATAATTCTTGTTCCCGTCCATTCGAAAGCGACACCATCGATGCTCCGATATGCCGTCGGGTTGGGGATCTCTACGCGCACTTGGATCGATGCACTCTGGGGGATTTGACTCCTTGCTAATAGCTTCTTCCCTTCCAACAATCGCCCTGCTTGTGTTTTCTTTGAGCTTAGGCCATGTCGGCGTAATTCGATTCCCAAGGCTGCCCTTCGCATCCCCGGGATGGCTTCGATACAAAACCGACGCCATTAGTCGCATATTTCCGCTCATACATAACGATTCAGTCATTCCGCGACGGTGGTTCGATTGTTGACAGCGTGTATATATCTGCTTCCATAACGATTGCATATTTTGTTGTCCTCTTGGTGAGTCCTTTGTACCATCACGATACGACGCTCATCCTTTCGGTCCTTTAGATCACACTGATTCACAGAGAAGCGACGACGCGCGGTAGACCAGTCCCACTTCGAACGTGAAACGCTTTCGATAACCATATGGTCAATGTACTCGGCTTCGACACGCATTCACTAACGAGTTTCCGGGATCTCGACAAGCCTGGATGCTCGAATGCATGGCTTGATTCGTCACGAAACATATCTTAGGCGTGTATCTTAATTTACGGCTCTTGAACGGTCCGATTTATGGACATACGGAGTGTTCATTCTCTTTGTTCCTCTGTCCGAGAAGTAACGGAGCTTCTCACTACCGGGGACGTAACAAAGCACGGCATGAGTTTCCTCAGCTTGCAACGAATGAGTTCATCATCCCAAGACTCTTTTCGATGCAGGTACTACCTCGACGGTCAGATGTGAGTTCCCACTGGTTTTGTCTCGAAAATATCGCTCAACTCCTTTCCCCGTGCTTTTTGAACAGGGTCATCTGCACAGAACTCCTCTTACAGCTTAGCCGATGAGAGCTTGAACTTCGCAAATCATTGCTGATCGACGCCCATCGTAATCTCGACACAGTCTACTTTTGCCGAGCCGGCGGATTCATTGATAATCATATAGTTCGAGCTCATTGGCCCAAAGAAGTCTCCAAACCATTGACGACGATCCCCGCGAAATAAATTAATCACCGACTTGTATTTGCCTTATGGACGGTCCTCACTGTCTTTACTGACCGAACGCGCCCGAAGGTTCGACAATTCAGGTTGGAAAAGAAGACTCGCCGGGCTGGACGGCGCCGAAGGTCTCGGGGGCGCCCGTAACGTTCGAAGGACATTTCGTATTCACGAGTGGAATCATACCCAGAAAGTCCAGGTTCAACGTACATTGACAATCTCATTTTGAGCGCTAAGGTTAGTATCTCGACTACTTTTTGTCTGTAATTACAATCTAACGCGCTGAAGACACTATACTTGAGGGCAGGTCTTGCTGGCATCAGTTGTACCTCTACATCTGTGCTAGTTCCCCCCGGCCGCATATGTTCAAGTTTCAATGCTCCATGGGCACAGACGGTCGCGAAGCGGATCCTCTATGTTTTCGGCGCTCGCCATTTAGATATTTTGACCAAACAATTGCCGTTATGCATCATTGATTTTCTGGGTTTAGAGAAACGCGGTCAGCACGCTCGCTCGCGTAACGAGAACAGGACGCATATCGATGACATTACTTGTTTGTGAGTACTATTTGTTTGAAATTTTTCACGATTTCACAGACCTTCCCCTCACATATAAAAAGGACGACGAAATGGAGGACAATCTTCAGAAGACTTCCAGTCCTCTATAGCTCAAGTCCCCCAGCTCTACCAAGCAGACTTCAATCACAGTCATCATGTTCAGCACTCAGCTCTTCTCTGTCCTCGCGGCTGTCGCCGTTCTCGCTGGCTCCGCTGTTGCAAGCCCCCTTGAGACGCGCAACGCGACTGTTCGAGTCCGCGCTGCAGATGTGACCCACACCGGACGTGTAAGTATTTTCTTCGCGCCCGCTGCGTCGCGCTGACGCGAAACGCCTTCTTCTTAGGGTACTTTCTTCACTCCGGGACTGGGTGCTTGTGGACAGACCAGCACCTCCAGCGACCCAGTTGTCGCCATTGGTGCGGGCCGCTTTGGCAGCGGTGGTAACTGCTTCCAGGTGCGTTCTTTCTTCAGAGTGTATGTAGGGCAACGCTGAGCTGGACTTGTAGTGGATGAAGATCACCGCTAACGGAGTGACGGCCTTCGGTCAAACTCTCGACGAGTGCGAGAGCTGCGGCGACAGCGACATTGGTAAGTCAAATTTGTTTTATTAGACCCTACTATCAAACGGGTCTAACGTTTACTTTCCTAGACATGTCCCCGAGCCTTTTTCAGAACTTCGCTCCTCTGAGTCAGGGCGTTGTCGAAGTGACTTGGAACTTCGAGCCCTTCGGATTCCAACCTCCTAAGTAGGTACAAAGGGATTTCTCCCCGTCCGCAGTGTAGCACGCACAGTAGGGAATATAATAAAGTGACTATTGTACTGTCATGGAGGACACACGTACTATGATGCGGAGGTTTAAGGTACGTTGTAGCTCAGTGTCCTTAGAAAGGGAACAAACACGATGCACGACAATTCTTGAAAGACTATTGCTATATTCATCTTACTGGACATACATGCACAGTATATCGAACTTCTTCATCGGACAGGTCTTATTACAAATTTTGCTCTTTGCTTTCCCGAAACTCTTTCACAATCTCTGTCATCCATACTCATCGTCTGTCTGAACGTGACAAGCGCTCACGCTTAGACGCCTATCGTGATGAGTGCGGACCTATTGTCCCTAGGCGACTTTGACACAGTAGCAGTTGACGCATGCCTCTGGCTTGTAGACATGGCATCTGTGATCTTCGGCGCCCATATAGCACATGGAGCCTCTGCAACTCGAGCTGCTGCACCCAGACCCGACCCTCACACACCTTCCAACATTCTCGGGGGCCACAGCGCCATGCTTTCCGGCTTCGTCGACGACGACGTTCTCGTCATCGCGGTCTAAGACGTGCTTGTTGTCAACGAAAATCATTGGATAATCATGAGGAAACAATTCACCTGCTGTCTGGGTGCTGGTAGCCATCTCGGCAAAGGCCGCCTCGGTCTGCGTGGGTGCAAGCGACTGAGTCATGCCTTGCGCTATGTCGACAAGCCCGTAAGCTTGGAGTACATGAGAAGGTTACCAGCACTTGACTTACTGTTGAACATCATGTTCACTATGACGGGATAATTGACGAAGGCGAAAGGATCGAACGTGGTGTTGCCGAGGTCGACGGGCTCGTTGGCAGAGGACGCCGCTAGCGAGGGGGGGGGGGGGTCAACAAAGTGCATCATCCAGACGAGTAAATGAGCTTACAGTCCAACGAGCTTGGACCATCGTGGTCGCGGAGGAAAATCGACAAGTCACAGGCGTCGCCAGGCAGCATCCCGTCGGACGCACCTGCAGCAGCGATGGCAGCGAAGGATAGAGCGAATAAAGCAGTGAACTTGAGCATGGCTTTGATACTGATACCTCAAGTGAGGGAGTCTGAGCTCTTTTATGTCCTTTCGCACTTTGTGTATTGGGTTTATATGGGTTTCGGAATTGAGTGTGGCTAGTAAAACCTCGATTATTAGGTTTCTACTCTTCCACGACGGAGACGAGGGTCGACCATGAGATCTAATCTTCAAGATACAGATGATACTTTTTAGCACCAGAAATTTGAAGGCTGCACGGAACATCAATGTGCCAAGTCAGCGCTCGACTTATGTATAATTCATCGCAGTCACTCACTCGAACGCAAAACTCCATTTCAAACGGCGAAGAATAACTCCCTGCAGAGGATAGTACCGAAAAATGTGAGTAAACCAAGCAGAGTGATTTATAATTTTTATACTCAGTGATAATGCATGAAGGAGGGAAACGATTTACCCATATGCCATTGTTTCGCTACTGACGTAAAATTGCTTTGAGACGGTGCTCGCCATTATACGTCCTCTGAAAATATTCGTCAGTTTGGATTATTTGCGCGACTTTAGGCCAGTCGGTACTTCGGTCCACTGACCGTCGCGCGCTCGTTCCTCTCACCGTGCAGCTGTCTTTATTGAACCCAGTGACCCAGTACATCAAGGATCTGTCGTCTCGTCAAACTTCCTTCTGCTTGATTCTTCGCATAGATTTGCGGTGTTGTGATTAGGTTGCGGGTGATTGATAGAGTTGCGGGTGATTGAATGCGTCGAGAGGGATATTGTTAGTTCGAGGTCTCACCAAACGACGAGCCCCTCTCACGAATTTCAAATGCGTTTCGTGACGGTCGATTAGAGGCATGAGATAATGTCTCTTGGCTATACCAGCTAAGGACGGAGATTCGTTTGACTCCATCGTATCGTTATAAACCTCAGAAAATGCATGACGGCCTGAGCAATAGAGTCGCTTTTCAAGCAGATAAATTGCTCACCATCCTTTTAATTACACGGTTCTTGCAACTGAAGCCATGGGCCTCCGGATTACTATTAGATGTCGAGAATTTTGGGAGAAAGATGAAGCTTCAATGAAGATGAAGACTTTTAAATTTCTAGGCATTCTTGACTTACCAATTGAGTGACGGGGAGGGGGTACACTTTAAGCCTTAGCCTAGGCTTTGATGCTGCACCCTAGAATTTAAATCTAAGCGTCTCACCCACTAATCTTACTCGATTCAGGCCTGGTGACTTTCATTTCGCATTGACCTGTCACAAGTTCGGCGAGTCCGATTTCTATGAAATGGTCTTCAGACGCATCACCGCAGTATTTGACGAACGTGCCTATGACTATACGTAAAGGTGGGCGAGAGATTCTGAAAAATTAGCAGCGCTCTTCTTTCCATGTCGCTCTTGTGATCTGGAAGGTTTCCCCTCAGATGAACCAACGTCAACCGTGAACGCACTGGCACTCCAAATTCCCGTCATCGTGGTCGCCCTAAGGAAGAAAGCAGCTTTGGGGTTCCAGCTTTTCCGGGTACGCTGATCTACGTATGAAATTTCAGTGCAAGATGCGTTAGATACCATTTCATTGCTACAAGTTTACGGTGTACGCCGTAGATGCTCTGGATCCTTTCACCTTTGGCATATGTTGTCACCTCCTGCCAGTAGCCTGAGTACACCTTGAACTTGAAAGCAAAGGCTATTCATCACTCAAGGATGATTACTTACTATGTATTTATCCATCATCTCATGCATGCGATACTGTTCATAGTTTGTTAACAAAAGTCAAGAAAGTGCCGTCGAGTTGAAGTCAGTTTTGAGATGATGTTGCCAGGGACCTCATGATATCGTTCGAACCCGTCCACAGATTCGACTGGATACGCCTGAAAGGTGACCGGAGATTTTTATCACATAAACTGGAGCATTCGAAACTGGGGATGATGAAGACGAGACGACATTTGTTCATGTTCAAAAACAGGCCCGTCGAAAAATCGTGGCTTCGGAAGTAATGTACTGAGTTTGATGCCGTCAAACCATTGAGCTGGTCAGTATTCGGCGTACTATTCACCATGCCTCTTACTCATCTCTGCTCTTCGCCAAGACCGCAAAAACATCTTCTCGTAAAAGTATGAATCTACACTTCCGAATAAAATCTCTACTCCGTTTTCAAGCCGGAAACGACTTGCGAAATACGAGCCGTCTCTCGGCAAGCTTTACGGCAGATCATAAGCGAGCGCCGCTTGAAATTGCTTCTGCGCTTCATCTTTGCGAATTGAATCTTTCCACCGGGCACCGAGCAGGTTCTACTCGACATACAAAATCTCGGTCTTCGCAGATCTGCAGAAGCTCTGCGTCAAGGCCATTCTACTCTCTATTGATATGCACCTCGAAAACTTTTAAGAACTCTCGTCAACGTCGTCACGTCGCCGGCGATGGGTTACGAGTCGTTACAGGGCGCATATGAGCTAAGAATAGGCCAGATGAAATGTATTGAAAGCCTACGCGTTCTTTACGGCGGATTTTTCTCGTCATGTCGATGCCTACATAAAGGGCGCGGCATGCAGTGGCTTCAACGCACCCATCACTCAAGAATACCCATCACAGCAGGGTTTACAAGTCCCCAAGTCTCCGCAAGACCATCCAAGTCCAGTTCTCTAGGACAAGATGACGGACTCTATGTTCTGGAAGTTGGGCCAGGTCTGGAACCAGTCATGGTTCATCCCAAAGCCAGCGTACACGCCGAAGGACATTCCTGACCTCACCGGCAAGGTGATGATCGTCACCGGAGGAAACACAGGTATCGGGAAAGAGACAATCAAAGTGCGTACGAGCTGCCTATTCAATTCGAGGTAGATACTGATTGTTTCGTTGACTTGTCTTATCATTGGCATAGGCACTCTTACCCAAGAACGCGAAGGTGTACATGGCTTCACGAAGTCGAAGCAAAGCCGAAGCAGCGATTGAGGAACTCGAGAAGGAAACGGGAAAGAAGGCCATCTTCCTCGAGCTAGATCTAGCAGACCTCGCGTCTGTGAAGAGAGCGGCTGAGGCCTTCCAAAGGTATGTGCATTTTCCCTCTCGCTGGCCGTATTCTTATTCGTTGAAATATCACAGTCAGGAGAAGGAGCTGCACGTTCTATTCAATAATGGGCGAGTTTTCGAAGTCTGCCTTCAGACCTTGAACACTTACTGACAATTCTTCCTCAAGGGGTGTCATGATACCTGACATGAAAGAGTTGACGAAACAAGGATACGATCTACAATTCGGAACCAACGTTCTTGGTCAGTTATTCAATTCTCTACCATACTTATGATTTTTTCTTATTAACAATATAATAGGCCATCACTACTTTACGACCCTCCTACTTCCTACTCTATTGTCAACGGTCAAATCTTCCCCTCCTGGAACCGTTCGGGTCATTACCACCTCGTCATCCGGCTCATTCCTCTACCCAAATGCTGATATCGTCTACGAAACCTTGAAGCCCGGCAAAGCAAGGGACAAGATGGGAGATCAGACGCTCTACCTGCAAAGCAAACTTGGAAATACTTTAGTCTCGAGGGAGTTTGCAAGGCGATATTCTTCGGAAGGTATCGCTTCAATCGCTTTGAACCCAGGTTAGATTTCAATGCCTGGATTTATCACTTGTTTTTGAAACTAAATTGATTTCAAGGAAATATCTCAAGCGATCTACAACGCACGACGCCACTCCCTCTTCTCCTCTTCCTTGTAAGTATTAGTCTTACCATCCTCCTCGTAAACATTCTCAGCACATTCCTCTCTATAGCGTGCCTTCATGCTTTATCCGACGCCCATGGGTGCACTCACTCAACTATACGCTGGGACGGCACCCGATGCTGCAGAGCACAACGGAAAGGTACGTCGTCATTTAGTTGCTCTGTACAGTTTAGTTTACCCCCGTTTCAGTTCCTTATCCCTTGGGGTCGCGTAGGGAATCATTCTAAGGCTTCTAATAGTCCGGAAAACGCACTTCGTCTGTGGGAGTGGCTCGAAGCCCAAGTCAAGTCTTTTGAGGAGAGTTCCTAATTAGTGTTCTAGCCAGCTTTTGGTCGCGGTGCGTCGCGCCTCGATACCTGCGACTGTGAGATATTTGCATCACTATCACTTTCAATCGCATAATTTAAGTCAAGTTCCCGAATCTAATCTCAATACTACTGTACATGTAATTCTGTCATAATTTCTGAGTGGACAGATCACTTGCAATTCCTTTTCGATGTGCGCTATTCGACGCGCGTCTTTCGAACTGTCTGTAATGTGTGACGTTAGCTCGGCTCTGGACGCGCCCAAAATAGGACACGCGACTTGGTGTTCGTCGCCATCATGTTGGTAGAGCGAAAGCATCCTGCATCCGAGCCAACTCGATCAATATCACCCATCAAGATCGTCTTTACGGCCTTCGACGCATCCTGAACGACGAAAAACATGTCGACTGGAAAGTTTTGGAAATTATTCCAAGCATGGGATCAAGCGTGGTTCATCCCCGAGCCCAAGTTCACCGTGGACGACATCCCAGACCTCAGCGGGAGAGTGATCATTGTCACGGGAGGAAACACTGGTATTGGGAAGGAGACGGTCAAGGTGCGTATGCAGCCTCTTGAATTCTGTGACTTTTGAAGTGCTGAAGCAAAGACTGGCGCATTGCGACGTGAACTTCGTTATTTTGTCATTCCAGGTTCTCTTGCGTAAGAATGCGAAGGTCTATATGGCATCTCGAAGCAGGAGTAAGGCAGAGGCGACGATTGCAGAGCTCGAAAAAGAGACGGGAAAGGCTGCGATCTTCCTCGAGACCGACCTGTCAGATCTTGCGTCCGTCAAGAAAGCGGCAGAGAATTTCAAAAGGTGACAACAAGCGTTTCCCCTTCTCTGCATAATTCAACTGACCTTGCTAAAAAGTCAGGAAAAGGAACTACATATTCTTTACAACAACGCGTAAGCTAATGAGATACCAAAGTCTGCGAGGAAATGTTTGAATGGCTGTTTCAGAGGCGTTATGATACCCGATATGAAGGAATTGACAAAGCAAGGATACGACCTGCAGTGCGGTACCAACGTTCTCGGTGAGGATTTCGAGGCCTTACACCTTGCACTCTGGTCCAAGTTAATATTCTTGTCCGTTAGGTCACTATTATTTGACGACCCTCCTACTACCTATCTTACAGGCGACCGGCAAGTCCTCACCGCCTGGCACGGTGCGGGTCGTCACAACTTCATCATCAGGATCCTTCATGTTTCCGGGGCCCGACATTGACTACGATACCCTGCGATCAGGCAAGGCCCGGGACAACACAGGGAATCAAAGACTGTATTTCCAAAGCAAGCTCGGCGACACCATTTTCGCAAAGGAACTCGCCAGGCGATACTCTTCTGACGGGATAGTTTCCATCTCAGTAAACCCTGGCAAGAATATTAATGCGGTTCCTCTGGCTCAAGCTTACACTCTACGTAGGGAATATCGATAGCGAACTACAGCGAACGACACCAAGGTTCATCGTCTTCCTCCTTGTAAATACTCATATCACTGTCTGTCCTCCCTGCTCTTCCCGATTTCACCTTTGAAATGTTACAGCGCATGTTTATGCTTTACCCGACCCCTCTCGGTGCAATTACCCAGCTTTACGCAGGTACGGCACCTGAGGCGGCAGAGCACAGCGGAAAGGTGCCTCTCTTTCAAAGATCTCTCATACGTTGCGGACATTGAGCTCAACTTTTCAGTTTCTTATACCTTGGGCCCGTGTCGGAGAGCACAGTCAAGCATCGAGTAATCCTGAGAACGGCCTTCGACTATGGAACTGGCTTGAAGTTCAGGTGAAGGCTTGGGAGGATAGCATCACCTCGAGTGGCTAATGAAGTCTGATGGAGAGTGTCGTATTACTGTCGCCTTCAAATCAATATTACGATCTGGAATTATAATGCGGTATGTAGTTTTCCAATGTGTCGTACAAGATTTTTTGAGGACCTCTTCGTTAACCACTGCAGAAAGGACATCATCTCACTGGGACTCAACACCGTCCAGATAAGAGTGTTGCATCATTTTTATTCATATGTTTGCTTTCACTCTCTCGTCTCAAGCAGCTACTCTTCATTTCTTATCAACTTGATTTACTGGTTGGAATTGGTTTCGGCATGACGGGGTCACGCGCAGCATCGCTATCTTCAATTTGTCAATGGACGCGTTTCCGCAGAGCGCCTAAAATGACGCCTCCTTTAAGGCTTCACTGCTTATCGTCGCTCTCCCGGTGTTCTGAAAACTACTTCATTTTCCCCTGACCGGATCTTCCATGTACGTTCTTGCTTCATGAAGATGGTCTTACTGACAAAAACGCCAAACAGCGACATCCAGTGCATCTCACGCTATTATATGCGTGTATGGATTTGCCAGTTACAGAAATAGCTCCTGGCAATCACCAGCACGATTGCGTGTCCTCTCGGCGGGCCCAGCCGCAAATGGCTCACGTTGCTGTGAGCAGCTGCAGTATAAAGAGTATCCCAATGCCCTCCGTAACGACAACACGACAACCTCTATAAACCCGCCATTCTCAAGCGCACGAAACGCTCTGTTGCACGTCTCTGCTCACCACCCTCAAAATGACGGAGCCGATTTCATGGAAACTACGCCAACTCTGGAAGCAATCTTTTTTCATTCCGAAGCCCAAGTTCACGGCGCAAGACATCCCTGATCTCAGCGGCAAAATTATCATCGTGACAGGAGGGAATACGGGAATCGGGAAGGAGACCGTGAAGGTAAATTCAATCTTTCTCGGAGCGCAGTTCATGTCGTAATGAATTTGATTTGGCTGTCGATCGCAGGTACTGCTGTCGAAAAATGCGAAGGTATACATGGCCTCTCGCAGTCAAACGAAAGCGGAGGCCGCGATTGCAGATCTCGAGAAGGAGACGGGAAAGAAAGCCATCTTCCTCGAACTTGACCTCGCAGACCTCGGGTCCATCAAACGGTCTGCTGAGACCTTCCAGAGGTAAGCTCCGCGCATCGACAAAGTTGACGTCTAGTTTAACAATTTTAAACGAAAACAGCACGGAGAAGGAGTTGCACATTTTATTCAACAGCGGGTAAGGCTTTGATTTCTCCCCATCGGGCGAAAACTAACATTCAAATAAGAGGTGTAATGATTCCTCCTATGAAAGACTTGACGAAGCAATGGTATGACTTGCAATTCGGGACCAACGCCCTCGGTCAGTATCATGTGCTAACTGCAATACGACGTCCTTATCTTTTCTCGGAAGGTCATTTCTATTTCACAAAGCTGTTGCTTCCGACATTACAGGCAGCGGCCAAGACGTCTCCCGCCGGAACAGTGCGAATCGTCACAACATCGTCGTCTGCCTCAGTCCTCCATACTGAAACTGATATTCATTATGACACACTGAGACCCGGAAAGCCGCGAGATAAGATGGGAGCTGGGACGCTGTATGCGCAGAGCAAGCTCGGGAACACGCTGGTCGCAAGAGAGTTGGCGAGGCGATATGCTGACGACGGCATAGTTTCCATTACATTGAATCCAGGTGAGATCTCCATGGCTTCGAACTCCCGCTCCTGAGTTGACGTGCGCTCGTGCGCATAGGAAATATCCGTTCCGATTTGCAACGAAACGTTCCCAAATTCTTCCTGTGGATCATGGTAGGTGTTTCGACGATCGCTGCATAGCGATCCCTTTCCCTAAATCTACCTTCCTAGCGTGCCACCATGCTTTATCCCACTCATCTGGGTGCAATTACCCAGTTGTACGCCGGGACCGCACCCGAGGCGGCGGACCACAACGGAAAGGTCCGTCACTGCATCGCAACTTCAAATTTCCTGTTCGATCCTGCTTACATGCAATTTCACAGTTTCTTATCCCATGGGCTCGCGTTGGCGAACACACTAAGGCGTCGAACAGTCCTGAGAATGCAACTCGGCTTTGGGACTGGCTTGAAGCGCAAATCAAGGCATGGGAAGAAGGCCAGCCTTCAAGCGCGTAAATTGCATGCAGTGCGTTATATCAGACCTTCTCCTTCTTTATCATACTTTACTTTTGGTGCCCGTTTCATTCTCATCTTAAATTTCCCGAGCTCCCCGAGCTCCAGTTCTTGCACCGTGGCTTTATGATAGTCCAAACTCATTCCTAGCCTTTCTTCAGTCCTTGATACATGTAGTGTCCTCTTCCTTCCTTCCATTATATCTGCAATTATTCTCCAGTAGTGATATGTTCTGAGGTCTATTCCAATCATACCATTGCTTACTTGACCAAGTCCGATTTCGCACCTTGGCCACAACACAACATACACGTTTTCATTCATTCAGGTTCAAGCAACTGCGAACTGACGATATTCCAATATCATATTGACCCTACCCCCTCTGGACGTCTTTTAGAATAGTGAAGACCTTCCCCCGATATTATTCAATGGCCTTCATTTCTCATCGGTTGGTTGTGTGCGAAGGCGCCCACTTCGTGCCGTAACGAATCTCATAACAAGCGATCGACAAGATGTCTGGACCTCCGGCGCATGGCATAAATACGAGTGAAAGTCGAGGGGCAGTCATTCGCCTTTCTGTCCGCCCCCCCCCCCCCCCTTCTTTGAGCGAAAGAAATGTCGACGTGGTGGGCCATCTCTCAGGTTTTCCAACAATCTTTCTTTATCCCGAAGCCGAAGTACACCGTTGAAGATATTCCAGATCAAAGTGGGAAGGTTTTCATCGTCACCGGAGGCAACACTGGCTTGGGGAAGGAGACTATTAAAGTAAGTCTGAACTTTGCAATGCAAGATATTCATGTGGCGATTGACGGGGATTTGCTATAGGCCTTACTGCTGAAGAATGCCAAAGTATACATGGCGTCTCGGAACAAAGAGAAAGCTCTGGCCGCAATAAAGGACCTAAAATCTCAGACAGGGAAAGATGCAATATTCCTGGAGTTGGATTTGGCTGATCTCAAGTCGACGAAGGAAGCGGCGAGAAACTTCATGAGGTCTGTGACATCGCGTTCGAAAAGTTGATCATCAAAGTGATTATCTATGAACAGTCGAGAAAGGGACCTTCATGTCCTCATAAATAACGCGTCAGTCTTGAAACCCCCGGTACGGAAAGTTTTACTGACAATCGGGTACTGGCAGAGGAATAATGTTTCCAGATATCAAAAGCGTGACAAAGGACGGATACGACATGCAATTTGGTTGCAACGTGCTTGGTGCGCCTTGCTCAATAATTTCCACATTGGCATTGACTGACAGGGCTTGTCGCGCTAAGGTCATTTCCTCCTCACAAAGGAGCTCCTTCCTACCATGCTGGAAACAGCAAAGTCAAACCCTCCAGGCACAGTCCGAATCGTCAACCTCTCGTCCTCGACGCACATGTTCGCCAGGGGCATCGATTACAAGGCGCTGAGAGCGAGCGACGAGGAGGCGCGAAACGCGCTCGGCACGCAAGGTCTGTACGCCCAGAGCAAATTCGCGAATGTCGTCCTCGCGAACGAATTCGCAAGACGGTATGGAGATCAAGGCATCGTCTCGACAAGTTTGAACCCGGGGAACCTCAACACCGAATTGCAACGACACATGGGAGGTGTCGGACTTTGGATATTGGTACGAGAGAGAGTTTCGTCGAAAACTCTGGACTCCTTGTAGTTGATGTTGTTCCATTTTGCCAGCGTCGATTGATATACAAGCCCGAAATTGGCGCCTTGACACAACTCTGGGCTGCAACGTCACCGGAGACTGCCGATCTCAACGGGAAGGTAAACCTCTGCAACATCTCATCCTGCAATCGATCTAAATGGATTATAAATCAGTACCTTATACCTTGGGCACGTCTGGGCGAGTGTCGTCCAGAAACACGGAAAACCGATGTGGGTACTGAGTTATGGAACTGGCTGGAAGATGAAGTGAACTTCCTGTGAATGACCGATCAAATGCGGACCATGTCTTTCTTGGTAAATGTTGAGTACAAATTATCGAGTTCAAATTGGACAGAGAAAAGGCGCACATTTGCGATGACTTCATGAGACTCAGCACAAAGGCCCATCCTTCCCGTCCGCCTTTCGTATCAAGCCACCTCGCCACTGCCACTCGAGCAGCGATGGCCTTTTGCTTGGTTCGATGCTCATCATCTGCATCGCGAAATCCCGTAGACCATAATCGTGTTCACCTTGGAGACGCTTGGAGAACTCCAACAATACGCGTCCGCAAGACCATCTGTCGGCCAAAATAGGACTATAAGGACGACTAGGGCCCTTTTCCTCACTTCCAATTTCGGGTGCCATCCAGTCCGTGGTGCCGCAGAATATATCGACTTTCTCCTCAGCGTTTGTCAGTCGTATCGCGATGTCAAAGTCGATGATTTGAAGATCGTAATCGGAAGTGTAGACCAGATTTCCAGGCTTGATATCCATATGGGCGATCAAGCTGTGGTGGAGAAACGAAAGGCCCTCCAAAAGATGGCGACTGAGTTGCAAAAACTTTCCGCGGAGGAGACCCCCATCAGCATTGAAGTGTAATTGCTCTTCAAGAGATCGTGCCATCGGAAGCACGATACAAGGTCCCGAATCAGACATAGCAGTCTCAATGAGACTGATGACGTGCGTGCTTGGCGGCTGGATTGTGGATAGATACTGGAGGATTTCGACTTCGTTCGCTCCCCGATCCCCTCGGATTTCTTTGACCACGACTGCTTTCCCATCCAAATGACGACGCATCTTGTGTAAATAAGTCGGTAACTGATGACGGTGTTAGTTCATGAAAGATGAGAACTCAATGACTGGAACATGCCGTGAACAAGGGCTCGAAAACATCGCGTCCAACTCTTATCTTATCGCTCACAGGTTCATACCCAGCCAACTCAAACTCTTCGTCCCTCATTTCATCATCCTCAACCATGCCTTGCTCTTCATCCGCATCCGAACCCTCCTCATTCCCTTCTGTAGGAGGTTGTTTCTTTGATCTTGACTTCCCTATGTGGAAGTGTAACGTCTCTATTGAGAACTCCTTCACAGCCGATATCAACGCGTCGATTTCGGGTTGATTTCTCTTCAATGGTCCTTCCTCCTCACGCAAGACTCTTGCGAAGTTATACAGCATGGCGGTGAACTTGACTCGATCCGTTTCCGAGCGTAAATCATAGGCATTACCCGTATGGCAGACCTAAAGGCAGGGCGACCTGTAAACTACCTTTAAAGTGAAATTACGGCCTGCACACTCACCTGATGCGAATCGGTCGGTTGGTAAAGCAGATAACACTCTGCGTCTTTCTTAACCATATAGATCGCCATCAAAACGAATTTCTTCTCTCGACCGTGGCTCTTCAGAATCGAGTTCGCAAGCCTGACCACGATTCCTCCATATACCATCATACGCAGACGGTCTGCGCAGTTTCTTTGTGACGACACTTCGAGAACGAGGCGAGGGATGTTATTGAGCATGACAGCAAAGTCACATCTGGGTGTCCATTTCGTGTACACTTTCGTGTTGGGCAAGTAGACGAGCATGGGGAAAGGAAAGTCTTTCATGCTGGATAATTTACGAGAGAGTCAGCGAGATTGAGAAACCGAAAGGAAGTCTTTGACTTACAAAGTAGAAGAAAACCTTTTGTCCCTCGAAACATGACAAGAATATTGATAAAGGAATATTCCGAACATATCTTCCTCAGTTACTTTCGACTCGGTACGCCAGAAGGCGGGCGACCATGCACAAACATGTGTTAAGTGACTGAGTATTGCTGACCTCGCAATGATTTGTCGAGGTTCTTGTGAAGGCGCAGTGGGGTTGATGAGCTCCGCGCAAGCTATTCCGACGGCCTTTATCAAATCTGCTTCTTCCTGAGGAGGAGTCAACTTGCGAGCATAACCAGTATGAAAGTGGAAGCTTACATAAGTGTATTCGAGCGTCACCTTCTTGTGAAGTCGTTTCCAGAGGTCTTGTACGAAGGTAGGTCCACTGTCGATTGGACGAAGAGCAAGATCAGGTGCATCTATACCATTCAATCCAGGGTCGAATCGCTCGCGGTACTTGATGATGAGATGATCCTTAGAACGCTTGAAATCTTCAGCGGCGCCTGCTTCCCGGATCGGTTATGGGTGCAAGAGAAATCAGTGCTCACCATTTGACGCTATAAAACAAAACATTACATACGGATTTCATCAGGCAACTCCATTTCCACCCTGAAGACGACGTGGAAATACCCGTCTGGAAGGTCCGCTTGGTTCTTCCAATAGTCCACCAGACGACAATCGTGCTCCAACTGTATTGCATTGGAGGTATCAAATAGTAAAGACTCGGAGATCTTAAGAGGATCTTTGGGTTTCCAGAGGACCATCTTTTTGGCGTCGAATGGAGTATGTAGTTTCAGTGACAATGCGAGCGCGAGGTCGGATGGATAATCGAGTTGCGAGATTCGAACGTGAATCTCCTTTGGCTCCAGTTGAGGGACCCAAAGGATAAGGCAGGCGACGGAATAAGTCTCTGGCGTCGTTTCGGACGTCGTTTCGCGGTGACCGGCGTCGTCCTGTTCGACATACTTGTTGTTGACAGCAAGCATTTGTGAGGTGTAGTGACAGGCCGTCGTAATAGTCGCCGCGGCGGGCTCCGAACCGAGACATTCGTACCACGACACCCGTCGTTCCTGTTTAGGGACCTTCGCCGGTTTACCTACACTGTACATACCTTGAAAATGATTTTGAAATTAGTACCTTATACCCTGGGCGCGTCCTGGTGAGGCACCGTGAGGGTCATCCAAGGGTCATCCAGAACACGAAAAGCTGACGTTGGGAACAAACTATGGATCTGGCTGAAAAGTTAAGTAAAATCGCTGTAAATAAAATATCAAATGCGAACGATGTCTTTCAGAAGTAAATATGAATCAACTCACAAACTCGAAATCCGCCCAAATGTACATGTATCCATAGTCCAAAATGCTCAATGTCTATGCATAAACTGGAAGTGTTGGATTCCAGCTCTAATTCACATGAAGGTAGCTATAATACAGTGACAACGAAGCCCATGGTGAGTCAAATCAGAAATACCTATCCCAAAAGCCCTTAGTTCCATTATTACTCGCTGCAAGATGCTCAATCCCGAGTAGTTTCATGACCAGCCCATAGACCTGAACGTTCTCGAAACCATCGAGGATAGTGACGTCGCTGCTGATAGAATGAAAGCCAGGGGCGGCCCCTTTCATCATCGCACGTTTCGAATGTATATCTTTTACGTTGGTAGAGAACGGGCCATGAGCGACGAAAGACGCGTACATGGCCGGTTCGTCGTTGTCGTAACCATGATCCTATCAGAAGTATTGAAAGATGATGCTAAATTCAAATAAATCGTACTTACGCCCTTTGAGAATCCTGTGTCGCCTTCAGCGTTCGAGGTCAAGATGTGCCCGATTCTAGGAACGACGTATATAGGGGCGATGCGCTCGTTGTGCGAGAAATGATAGCGTTTCGGCATGGTATCGTGCGTAAAAACGTGAATCTTATCCGGGTTCGCCTCTGCGGCTGAGAGTAACACATTGAGGTAATGTGAGGCATTGCAGTCGGCCTTGAAACGCAAGCCCGCATTTGGCCACCCGTCTTCATGTTCGATACTGGCGTAGCCCTCCTCTCCGAGGATGTTGTCGAGGTACACCAATTTGGGATGGCTCGTATCCGTCATGCCGTGGTCACTAACAAATACGATGTCGACAATATCGGTCAAGTTTCGTGCGACGAGTTCTGTATGCAAGTCTTTCGCAAACGAATCGACGTATTTGAGCGTATCCTGTACAGATGCGGATCAGGACAATGACGATACATGAAGTGGATGGTGTACGTACGTTGACGAGTTGTGAATTCGGTCCCATCTTGTGTCCAGCCTGGTCCAATGATGGTTCATATACTAGGTATCAAGCTCATATACTTGCCAATTCTCGTTTATAGAATTTTGCCTCACCTGAGATGAGTTGAGGTCTGTCTTCCAGCGGAAGGTCAATCCACCGTACAACTTGATCGAGCTTCTCCTTCAAAGGGACTTTGTCCTGCGCGAACATTATTACTATACGTCATATTTGTTCGGAGCGAGCTTACCTTGAAGGGAACGAAATACGTCGGTGATGCCCCGGAGAGTGTTGTGGGAGGTCCAGGCCTTGCAACTCGTCAGCTCCAATCCCAACGAGCATTTCCGCAAGGACGTACCACATTAAGTTCGCAGAAATCATGCCAGCGCGACCTGTCGTCTCCCACATCTGATTGACTCTTTAAAGAGTGCTGATATAGGAGCTACTTGGCAATGACTTACGGGTTCGCCGTTCCACCAGGCTGGATTCCAGGTATTTGTTGCATTATTGTAGATGAATTCACGCTCCAGGTGGGGGTCCCAGAAATTCTAGCAGCCGTTGAGCCCGGATTTACGAACGGCCGAAATAGAAACGCACATTTGCGATAATACCATGCGATTCAGCATAAAGACCAGTCCTAACCCCCGCATCAGCGCGATTGACATCATTGAAATACAGAAGTGTGCTTACATTAAAGCCCAATGGTTACTTCGAAGTATAAATCGTTAGCGAGCGAACATATTATGGATACAGAAAAGACGTACGGGAACGTCAAAGTCTGCAGGAAGAATTAGCATTAGACAAAAGATGAGAGGATGTGACTGACAGGGAAGATTGGCTTCATGAATTTAGCTCTCAGACCTTGTTTGCTAATGTCCAACAAATGTGGTGTCAAGCCTCGGTCAAGGTATTCAGCACTTTTTGATGCGAAATGAGTACATTTTCGCAGAAGACGAGTGAATTCACGTACCGCAAGCCGTCAATTGATACGATGATAACTGTACGCTTGAAGTCCGTCGTTCCATTAGACCTCAATTCTCCTCCGACGAACTTCGCGTTTGGGTGTTCGTTCCACCTCGTCTCAGAACGCAGGAACGGACGCGCAAACGACGCGCCGAGAAGCAAGAAGATCATTGCTGCGCCAATGCAAGCCATGCTTCTTGTTGACCATCTTCCCCCTCCACGAAGCTCTTCATCGTAATAAGACGGAATGACTTGCGTGTCGCGAACGAGTTCATCTTGGCTGTCAGACAGGAGGCCACGACCTTCCGAAATGTCGTCTATTTCATGTTCTTCGGGGTACTCGAGCTCTTCCTTCCGTCGAAATAAGTCCTTCTCTCGAGATTCCTTCGTCGTCGACGTGGCCATCTCAGCGAGAACAGTGGTGAAGGTTGAGGTTCAAGAGGAAGGGCCGCAAGTCAACGCTGTGGCCACGCGTATTTCCTCGCGGCTGCCTTTCGCCGGTCATCTTTGATCGGTTGCTTGACCTCCAACCACCATCTTCGTCTGCAAACTTTCTTGATTCTACCCCAAAAGTTTCGACAGTCTTCCAATCTCCAACGTTTTCGCTAGAGTTCTCATCTTTCAAATCTCGTAAACCCGACGTCATGGCCAACAATACAGATTCTGCAGAAGAACTTCAAGCTGAACTCGTCGACGGCGATTCCTTGGATTTGCTCATTGATAAGCTCCAGGCACTTCAAAGATTTCTGAACCACGATCGTGTTTATGGCTGTCAAGAGCAACTCGCATGGCCAACCTTGAGAACGGCATATAATTTGTGAGTGGCCCACTTGCCTTACAATGTGGGAATCCGGTTTTTGAACGAAACCCATTCGTGCCATAAGGGACGATGAAGACGTACAATCTTCTGGGATTCGAAAGGTCGATGCGGCTCGGTTCTCAAAGGCTATCTCTGGAACGTACCAGTTGAAGAACTTGGAGTCACTTCTGGGTGCTTTGCACACGAGCACGAAGGTATTGCTCAACAAGATCGAACCAAATGTGCAAAGCGCTGGGGAAAGACTTGGTCAATTGTTGCAGGACTTGCCCGAAGAGCTGCTAATGAGAGTTCTCAAGATGGATTGTGACTTTGGTCCTTACGCTTATCGTTTATCATCCATGCAAAGGATGATGGAGTTGTCAAGCGTTAACAAGCATTTCCGACAGGTTGCGTTAAGTTCTCCGGACGTTTGGGCAACCGTTTCGACACATGCGCCGATCCCATTGTCAGAATTATACTTGAATTGGAGTAAGAATGCAAAATTGAATGTTCAAATTCTGCGAACCATCGATCTCGATGTTTTCCTGGACAAGGTTCTACCTTTTTCGTCACGGTGGAGGGAACTATGGTTCGAAGTGGCTGAAAAAGAGGACCCAAAGGATACAATGAAGAAATCTTGCAGGGGTCTTCACCTACCCAACCTCGAGCACCTCCGATACTCGGTTAGATCTTATCGAGAAAACTCAGCGGGTGATTCATTGGACGACATCTACCTTTCGTGGATTATGCCGAATCTCCGAAGCATATCATTTGAAAAAATCCCCCCGAAAGTTTTCCCGACTTCGTCAATTACTACAGTGCACATGCGCTTCTTGGACAAGCTGGGCGAGAAAGACGTCACCTCCTTGCATGGTCTGCGTGCTTTCCTTCGAGATTCCCCAACGATTGAAAATCTCGAAATCAGCTGCCGCTTATTTGGTGAAGACACTTGGATTCCGAGCAGCTTTCCGAGCTTGCACCTGGACCACATTCGCAGCGTCGAAGTTCGATGTGATTATCTTGTTTGGAGGTTTCCAGAAACTCGTTCCTTCGACGAACACCCTATTTGCCGTTTCCTGCAATCTCTCCATCTTCCAAATCTTGAAAGGTTCGACATCCTATTCAACTTCAAGACTGACAGATTTTTCAACGAAGAGAATATCAACAAAATCAATCTCACTGCTCCGGTGTTTTCGTTCTTTCCAACCCCTCGTGTCCATCCGTCAATCAAACACCTGGAACTCTGCATTCAGGGAGCAAGCACGACGCGTTTCTTTCAAAACTCACTCACGCTTCCTCTCCGAAACTTCCCAAACCTGCGGCATCTCATCTTGTCCATCGAAGGCATTCTGAATCGTGAGCAATCGGATGCCACTCAGGGCGACGCATCCTGTAACGAAGCCTTCCCGAACCTCGAGCGTTTAGAGTTGCAAAAATGTTGGGGAGGGGGGCTGGAGTTCTTGCGAGACATCTTTGAGGGGATGCGAAGCAACAATCATGCGTCCGCTATCGGCGGAAAATTGGAACGGATGAATGCGGTTTGGGTCAAACGGTGTCCATTCATCAGGGAGGAAGACTTGTTGGGGATAATAGCGAAGGACAAACTGGTCTTCGAGGAGGCTAACATGACAGACAAGCTTCGAGCTCTGCTGAAGACTTGTGGGCTTTTAAATTGCCCATAATCTCATCTTGTAGTGTTGATTTCTCGAGTTCTTTAAAAGCATGGTAGAGACAATGTCTGACGTTCTCATTGGGTAGAATCGTAACGTAATCTAATCTTCGGAGTTCAATCAAATCAAACCTTTCTTGTCATCGACTGCGTTCTTGCCTTTGGGTTCTTTCGTTGTTTACATGTACTCATCAGCAAGGAGATGCTGACGATGAACATCGAGGTTCAGTTCAGACTCGTAGGAGGCGATCAAACATTGTGAAATTCCCAATTTGGATTTAGGGTTCAGCTTCTATTTTTCTCTTCGACCATCACCTTCGCAATCGTCGACACTTTTCCCTCGACAATTCTCCTGATAGCAGTCTACTTTTCTTGGTTGGTCTTCTGCGATTCCAACATACTTTCCTCCTCTCAACATTTTTCTGTAGAGACATCATGGCGAACAGCCCTGACTGTACGGAGGATTTCCAAGTTGAACTCCTTGACGGCGGCTCCCTGGATTTATTAATGAGAGAGCTCGGAGCACTTCAAATGTCTCTTAATCGTGCTCGGAAACACGGCCATCGAGAACGACTTGTATGGCCAAATATTAAAGTGAGATATAGACTGTAAGTGATCAATTGCTTCAACGATGTTGCAACCTTTGAATGCAAGTCTTATGTTGCTATCAGTGACGAAAAAGACGTACGATCACCTGAGATCCGGAGAGTGGAGGCGTCTCGGTTTGCTGAAGTCATGACTGGAACGTACAGGCTAGAAAACCTATCATCCCTCCTCGACAGTCTACACTCGAGCACAAAAGCGTTGCTGGAGAGGATCAAGCCAAACGTGACTAGTGCGGGAGAAAATTTAGGGCGGCTGATGCAGCGTTTACCCGAGGAGCTACTATTACGAATTATGAAGCTCACTCTCGACTTCAATCCACATGAGTGTCCTTTGCCATTCATGAGAATGATGCTGAAGTTGTCCAGCGTCAACAAGCATTTCCGACGAGTCGCGTTAAGCCATCCGGACGTGTGGGCCACCGTCTCAACAGACTCCCGGATAGAGTCAACGGAATTGTACCTGAATCGGAGCAAGTGCGCGAAATTACACGTCGAAATCAGGCCAACACGTTCGCTCGACGTTTTTCTGGACAAGGTCCTACCACTCACGTCTCGGTGGAAGGAATTATCATTTCGAATCCCACTCGACGGAGAACAAAAGGAAATCATGAAGAAAGCTTGTACGGGTCTCCATTTACCCAACCTCGAACACCTCCAATACTCTGTCGAAACGTATCAAGAACGCTACATGTACGCGGACAATTCATTAGATGACGTTTATCTGTCGTGGACCGTTCCAAACCTCCGGAGCATCTCCTTCGCAAACATCTCCCCCAAAGTATTCCCGGCCTCGTCGATTAGATCAGTTCACATGGTTTTCGCGGATAAATTCACTGATAGATCCGTTACATATCTACAAGGACTGCAAGTATTCCTCCAGGATTCTCCAACAGTCGACGATCTGGACATTAGCTGCCGTATGTATGCCGACCAAACGTGGCATTCAAGCAGTTTCTCAAGCTTGTACCTTGAAAACATCCGCACGGTCGAAGTTCGATGCGTGTTTTTGACCTGGGAGATCCCAGAAATCCGTTCTCTTGACGAGCATCCAATATGCCGCTTCCTTCAGTCCCTTCACCTCCCTTACCTCGAAAGCATTAACGTACAATTCCACCTCGATACTAATAGGCACTTCAACGATCAAGAGAACCTCGAAATGGATCTCAGTGCTCCAATATTTTCATTCGTTCCGTCGCCTTGCGTCAATACGTCCGTCAAGAAATTGGTTCTTCAAGTTCAGGGAACAAGGAAAACACACTTCGTCAAATCCTCAGTTACCCTCCCACTGAGAAGGTTTCCCAACCTGCGACATCTTAACTTACGTATCGAGGGCATACTGAAGCTCAGTGATCCAGTTTCCATTTTGGACAGCGACATTGCATCCAACATAGACACCTTCCCGGTGCTGGAGCGTGTTGAGTTGGGAAAGTGCTGGGGAGGAGGGTTGAAATTCTTGCGGGACGCCTTCGAGGCTATTCGCATTGCAGGTCGTAGTAACCCTTCTGGTGGTGGACTGAATAGGCTGGACGTCGTTTCGGTGAAACGCTGTCCATACGTCAGGAAGGAAGACTTGTTACAGATCATAGCGAAGGAGAAACTAGTTTTCGAGGAGGCTACCATAACGGATAGGCTAAGAATTTTGTTGGATTCCTATGGGCTTTCGGACCAACCAAAGTCCACTGGTGATTAATCCGTCGATGGATCGGCCGGGATGGACTGGAAGGAGAGACCGCAAGGATGTTGACGGATTCGAGGTCCTGTAACGTGACAGTGCTATAGTGGATCAATTGCATGCCATTACATATCCGAATTTGCTGCAGTTACATCGAAGTGTTTCATTGACTCACCGTATGCACATCCCCTTGCAGTTTTCCTGACTGCGCCTGATAGATTATCGCCATCCGCCTTCATTCCGAAGAAAATTCAACCCATTGAGTCCCAGTTTGAAACGCAATATTGCATACCGCAAGAAAACGGGAAGCAATCGGTAGAGATTCCTCTGCTGAAGGAATTTCCTCGAGATATTTGAGACTGTTTAACCGGTGTAAGATATTCCCATCCTCGCATATTAACCGTCCAAGATTTGGTTGCACCGCTCGTAGATGGTGGTTACTCTTGGAAGGAGATGACGAAGGACGCCGTGACCACGATCGCGCGCATTCGATACGTCCCTACATCGTGTCGACATGTCCGGACTGTTTGGCGACGAGGTGATGGACTGCGGCGGCGATCAACTTCGACAGAAGGCCCGCAAACGTAGGCTCGTGTCGTGTCGACGACGCTCACCCGCTCGCGATACGTCCCTACATCGCAGCGAGGACGGCTCGATGACGAGGACTCGGATGGAGGGAGGGGTACATGGGATGGCGGGACGGAGACTGGGACAACACAACCACGCTCGCATGCGTTCGATACGTTCCTACATTGTGATAAGTTGCCGTCGAAGAGGAATGAAGGTGGGGGCGGGGTACAGATGGGAGTTGAAAGCAGGGAGAGAATGGCATGCGTGCGCGGTGCGTTGCTAGCAATGCTACATGTACAACGTCGAAGTCGTTCTGGGAACGTATGTGCAAAACTCACCAGCTACGCGCCTTGCCCTTCCATCCTGCCATCTCCATCCTGTCAATACCACTACCGCCCGTCCATACGTCCTAGCAGGGTAGGAAGCACAACTCAATGTGCGTAAAGCGAGACAGGCCAGCGAAGACGTCGAGCAACGGGCCAGGAGCGCGTGAGGACAGCACAATGATGGCACCGCTCGTGCGCTGTTGAACCTTACACACTCCTACAACGACGAATTGAGGTCAGTAAGTCAGCGTTTCATCTCAAAAAATACACGGCTTACTATGAATCAGCGATGCAAGCTTGCAAGAAGTTCGCATGTCTTCGTTGGATTCCTACATGATAGTACATCCACGTGCGCCGCTCTCGCGCTCGTCGAAAGCTACCTAAATCGCTGCACGAAGGTCAGTGAAATGCAGCTTCGAAGTCCATTCATTACATCAAAAATCCAGCAATTCACGCCCCGAATGTTCAACCTCCCTTGCCTACGCACACCTGCGTCACCACAGATACTTGTGTCGGGGCACCCGCGCGAGTTCATTCAAGCGAATCTATAGCACGCAGGACGAAGGTCAGTATCGCAGCTTCTTCGATTCGCAAATAGAATATGGCTTACGCAGTGTATGTATTTTCATGACGCGTAGTTCTCCCTCCACGTCGATCTATGCCTACTATGTCGATTCGGCCAGCGCATCAATGGAAGAAGGGTAACGTCGTTGCTGCACGCCCAAGCCTGCGCGATACAAACCTACAACGCAATAAGAAAGTGAGTACGAGTACATTCGCGAGCTCTTAAATATGAAACTTACAAATTTCATTTGCAATCTCTCGCATCAAACTTTCCGTTTGCGACGAGAATTCCTCAACAGATCTAGATCCCTCGTCGAATCTCATGCGCCGAGCTACTAGGCCGCATCGCGCGCATACCCAAGATGTCTAGCACGCCATCAAGAGTCAACGAGAGACGCTTACCACAAGTTGTGAAATGCATACTGTCAGGTCGACGTTGCTCGCGATGTGTACGAGCAGAGCCATGCCAACTGTCTCCCCGTCTCAGCCAGGACTCGCGACTCGAAGGTTCGTCAGTCATTGCAGCTCCCCGCATTTGTGTTCAAAGTTTGCGTGCTTCATCGAAGTGATGGTCAGTTGCTGCGCGATGTAAAAGTTATATGGTACTTACAGGACGCAAGGTAAGCTGACGACCTCTGAAGCGTTCGAGCCGCGTTTGCGATTAAAGTCGACGCTGGCGCTGCCCAATTTCACGAAGTGTTGAAACACGAGACACCGCTCACGATGAACCAGAGGTGTTTTCGAGTCAACAACGTGGGTACGTACTACAATCTAATTCAGCGTTCCTCTTTTAATTGATCGTCAGAATTCCGATCGTCCGTCTGTACTATGCAGAAGGCATCCTCAAAAACTCAAATCATACGTCCCAGGTCGCCCTTCAATTTTTCAGGTACTTCAATCGCCGTAATTGAGACAGCGTAACTAACCTATGAGCTCGGCATCTACACACCGACACTAAACGGTATACTACTAGTACTTCTCCAACAAAGCTGATCTCTATAGAACACCTTTTCGAATCCCTCTCCATGGTCCGCACCACCGTTGTTTGAAGCACCGACAGGATCTTCGCGAACATTTACATCTACCGCCGCAACAAGATCGTTGCCCCCAGATCAAAATATTGTGATCCTCCAGGCTATTTTCTTAAAGCAGGTGGCCAGATCGCGCTCAAATCGCCCGTACTCACTGTAACAAAGGTGACTCGGAACCATCGCTGGTAGCCTGATGTTGCGCTGACTCGCTCGTCAACATCTCAAACGGAAGCGCCTCATCAACCTAGACGCTATCTTGACTTTGCAGTTGGCACTCCTTCATTGTCGCGTTCAACTTTAGCCAAACGGGATATGCATTCGCCGACAGTTCTTGGCACTGTACCGATTCCAATGTTGACGGCATTTCTGTCCTTGATGGAGAATGTCCTTCCAGACGTCCTCACCGACACGTCCTCGTCGAAGTGGACTATGTGCGACTGCGGGAACAACTCTCTTCACCTTTTCTTTTCGTATGAATCAGGTCCGTTAAACGGTCCTCTCGGGATCGTACGAGCTTCTATGCAATGCAAGCAAACGGTTGAATTGAATTGATGGAAACTCGCACTTGCTCTTTATTTCGTGGCAATCCGAGGACAGATAGACACTCGCTGGAGAGAAGAACGGGTCGGTTCCCAGCTCGTCTTGCCTCCATTCATCGGTGTGGCAACAATTAACAAGGTAAGTAGTAACTTACATGTCCGATCGACAGAATCAAGACTCAAGTACTGAAGGTCACCATATTTCCGTCAAGTTCCCAATGCCGTAAGAACACTCGTTGTTCGATTGTCCAGAAACAGATATAAATATAGCTTTAGAAACAATGCACGTATACAAAACTTGCCTCTTGGCTTTATGACTCGATGATCGTCCTTCGCGAAAGTTGTTTCGTGACAATCCTTCGCCTCTCCGTGTTGACGCAGGGGCAGGAGGAGGTGCGTTCGAAGTGTTCCCTGTCGAGTGACTATGTTGCTTACAAAACAGGTACAAATTCTTTTGTCCAAAATACATGAAGACTAAATATGTGCACGGGGTACCTTTGAAGTGACGAAGGCATGATCCTTACATACAAGATCATACATCGTGAATTATTGGTCCGTGTTTTGAAACTCGAAGAGCACTATTCGAAACCGCTAGCCGTTTCACTTGTCCGATTCTGCAGGCTGAATTGCGCTTCGTTAGTATGAATACATAAGGATGCAATATAGTAGGCATACCTTCGCGCAGTCCGCCCAGTTTTCGCCATGCACGAATTTGCTGAAATCGATTTTTGTCACGGTTTTGTGGATGACGGCGGTGTTTCGAGGGAACCAAAATCCGCCTCTATTCTCTTTAGGGACCCAGAAGAGCACTTTTGCATCTTCTCTGTGGGAGTCCCGTAACCAGCCATTCCTGTCAATATAGCAATCATCGCTGAGAACCTGGTATCCGCGTTGATCCAAATCGGATGCTACATATTGAGGCCCTTCCGAGCTTGCATCTGGCACTATTGACAAGTGGCACGCTGTCACAGGGCGGTCATGCTTCGGATTTGTCAACGCACCGTGACTTGCTTTAGGGGTAGTTTCCGTTGGCACGGCCCAAAATTTAATGCTGTTGTCGTCGGAGCCAGAAGCAAGTATTCGCCCATGCGGTGAAAAGGCAATTGAGTTCACATGGTCGGTATGGCCATGTATTGGATCGCGTAATTGTTGCAATTTACCAGCTTTGAAATCCCAGAAGTGAAGAGATCCGTCATCGTGACCTGATACCAAAATCTTGCTTTTCGGCGAGAAAGAAATTGATTGACAGAGTCTCCCGAGTCTATGAAGGATGTGGGTGCAAAGCTGTGCTTTACATCCCACAAGCGGATTGTATTGTCAAGAGACCCCGACGCGAGATAACGTCCATCTGCAGAGAATGCAAGACAGAGTACACAATTGTTGTGCCCGACTGAAAGTTGTAGTTGGCGTGGTTCGCCGTCGGTCACGTCCCAAATCCGAATTTCGAAATCGTCTGATCCTGACACGATGAAAGCGCCATCGGGCGAGAAGGCGACAGAGTTTACCTCATCAGTATGGCCTGTCAATGGTTTAAAGCAAAGCTCCCCAGAAGTCGTGTCCCATACTTTCACCGTCTTATCCCAAGAACCTGTGACAAGACGAGAACCATCGGGCGAGAATGCAACGGAGGCGATGGCGTCGTTGTGGGCGTCTATCAAATTGAGTTTACGGGCGCCTGTCTTGCTATTCCAGATCGAAAGTGCATTCGAGTCAACGTAGTCGCTTTGGTCACCACCTGCGATAAGTTTACCATCTGGAGAGACGGCCATGCTCGACAAAGAGATCTCATTCAAGAAGGGCCCAGCAAGTGCTTCCCCAGTTTTTGAATCCCAGACGCGCACAGTCCTGTCGAATGATACAGAAGCAAGCCTCCGAGTCAATCCCTTTCGAAGGAAAGCGACACCCCGCACATCTCCATCATGGCCATCTCCTGTCACTTCTGCTTCGTTCCAATCCTCCCTCCGTCCGCTCGCTACGCAAAAAAGTCTGGGAAATTGAGGTGCGTAATTTCTGAACATACGAGACTTTGAGGGTGAAAATGGAAGGGCAGATATATAGATATGTGAAGCTGCCGCAGTTATGGGGTATTTAAAATACTCCACAAATTTGAGGGCATCGTACACCAACTCTGCCAAGTCAGAATCGTATCCCTTTGATTAGAAAACATGCAATTAGATGATCACTGCTATTCCAATTTCCAATTTACATACTTACCTCGAGAAGATGCATTGCAGCCCTTAATGACACTTCTGCTGAGGGCACAGCCTTTGCGAGGCTGAGTGCCTCTAACCAGAGCAGAAATTTCTCTTGAAGAATTGTATGAAGAATTGGTCGTACTCGAGCACAGAATCTCTCGTTGCATGGTGCATTTTTGAGATGATTACCCCAATTTATGCATGCATATACCAGAGTGCGATCCAGTTGGTAATTTTTTTCATTCAAGACATGCGAAGTCGGAATTCCGTATTTGTTGAATACCAAATCTTTATTCATCCATCGTAGGCATGCGATAGCAAGGTTGCCGTTGTCAGCCTGGTCGTTGATGAGATAGGCTTGATGTTCATGAGCCAGTATGTTTAATTGTTTCATTGCTCTTGAGCTGCGATTCAGATCAAGAAAGAAATCGGTGAACGATTTGTGAGGAATCCGAACGAGCTGTTCTTCGTCCTCACTGACGGCAATTATGGAGCTCAATGTCTTCAAGTTGAAGACATCTTCAACGAAATTATGTGTTTTCTCCGAGTCCTCGTCGTTTGAAGGTAAGAGTTCCAGAAAACTGCGTGGAAGAGGACTTTTGGCAAGAACAATTGCAGCAAGAAGTGACCGGGATATGTTCCGCTCACTTTCTGACAATTGTCCTAAAACTTCAACAAGCACTTTCCCGTACAAAAGATCAACGTCCTCTGTACTTCCATTCGCATCACCGTTTAGTATATCTTCAAGGTGACAGTTAGGCTTTAGCTTCACGAGACCAGCGACCATTTTCGCCCAGATGAAGCTTCCACCCGCGTGTTTTGCTAGCTGCTGAATCACATTGTCCTTAAGCCAAGAGGAAGGCAATCCAGCCCGTTCAGATCGGAAGTACACCTCCATGTCGGATATAGCATCAGCCGATGCTTCGATTCCAGTGCTAAGTCGTATAACTTGAACTTGGCTTGCCTGCGACAACTCGAAGGCTTGGTGAATCTCGGCCAAATCTCGACTTGCAACAACGATTTTGAAGGACGAGGAGAGAGTTGCACAATCCGCCACGGTACAGAGAAATTTCTTTATGGTCTTGTCATTTTCAAGGTCTGTGACGCATTCATCAAGGGCGTCGATGACGACGACGACAGGACATTGCTGAATCCCAGTTGCTTTGATAATGAGATCACGGTAGTCTTCCTGGTTTCTTGTATCGGATGGTCCTTTTAAGGACAGAGCTTCCGTCATACTGCCGGCCATGCCGGCATTTGAGCACGCAAGCTCATAAGCAAGCGTTCGCCATATACTCGTTGGATTTCTTCGTTCGCCGATGTCACGTTTGACAAAGAACTTCCCACAAATGTATTCAGAAGAGAAGTTTTTCACAAGTGTTGTTGCGATGGCTGATTTTCCTGCACCCGGAGCACCCACAATCCACAGAATATTTGGCGAATTTGGGTTCTTCAACCAATCCATAGCTTTTGACAAGATATCAATCCGTGTACCGGGGACACATTCTTCGTCAAGCTTGGATTGGTCCGATGGCGCAAGTTTCTTTCGAAGAAAGCGGTCCGCTGCTATTGTTGCTTGAATAATATTAGGTGAAAGCGGCTATTTGTAACTCATGGACGGGAAACTCACGAGTATTGGGGACCTCTCTTCGCAGGATTGCTGCTATCTGAAAACATCCCCTAGCGATATCAAGCGTTTTTGCGCACTCGAATAACTCATGTTGTAGAATTTCTCTGTTGTTTTCCCCTGTAGTGAGAATACTCGTAAAATTAGCTGACACTCTCATGGAATTCAAAAGAATGTCACCTTGGCTGATGGCGTCAATACATCTCCTCGCGAGTTCAATACCACCATGAATAGTCTCGACTAGAGCAACGGCCTCGTTGCTCTCTATCTTTAGTTCCCCCGTAAATCGTTCCAGACGACCATAAGCGACCTCGATTGCACCTCTGAGACTCTTCAGGTTTGGTAAAATAGGGTGATATACTCCATCTGCATCTTGAAGATGGTTAAGCCATTTCCAACGCGCGTAAGAGAAACCGTCTGGCTGTGATTGACTTGGAGCAAGAAACTCAAAAGCCTTGCATAAATCTGAGGTAGAAAGCTTGCGTTGCATCAAGTGCAGACACGCAAGAGCGAGTTGTCTATTTTCTTCTTCAACATCGATGATGTATGAGTTACGCTCTGATTCGTCCGGCACGAAACGCGACAACGCGGTTGAGATACGATCAGAAGACAACGCAAAGTCAGAAACTGATTTATGGCACACCCTTAAGGCTTTGCCAGAGGAAGGGATGATGGACCTGAGCTTCAATAAAGTCGACATGACCGTGTTGTGAGAATTCCACTTGTCTGTTGACATGAGCTCGATGAGATCGCCTTCCCGTATGGGCGCCTTCGCAAGCAAAATGGTGGCGAGAGTCCTCCTGGCCATAACTCTCTCGTTGCGAATGGACCGCGGGAAGGCTTCGAATATTATCCTGGCGTATAGAATGTCAACTCGATCGGCTCCTTCAATCCCACGATGGTACTCGTCTCCAATATCACTGAGCAAATTTTGAAGACGTTGATCGGGATCGTAACCGGCATTGTCACCTTCCGTCGGGGCAAGATAGGATACGGCCATGTCAGCCCAGATGAACAGACCCGCCGCGTAATCCACCATTCTCCTTATCTCGCTTTGTGCCGGCCATATTTGCGGTAGTTTGAAGACTTTGAAATCACTTCTCGACCTCATCTCTTTGAATTTTGCTTCGAAAAAAACCTTTATGTCGTCTCTACTCTCCGGTGACACATCATCTCCGGTTGCGAGATCAATACGATGACTGACTTCGCCCAATCTCTCGTGCAAGTCGTGATGATAACGGCTCGTAATAATGAGCTTCAGATTTTTAGGCCACCTTTCCAATGATTTGATAAGCGAATCCCAATTATTAGCGGGACAGCATTCATCTAGAGCGTCGATGATTACTGTGGGGTAGGGGTTTTTGCGCGAGCGAGAGCCTGACTCCTTCGTAACCGTATCCATCGGCCCCACAACGAATTTCTCGAATTGTGTCAATGCAGTTTCGTCCTGCACGTCGATGTCTCTCTTGTCCTTCAAAGCCAGCATAAGCGCACTCTTCACGCCGTCGTGTCTATCTGCCAAGTCATATGCAATAGACGGCCAGATGCGACGGATATCATTGAGATCAGTTATGTCGCGCTTCACGAAAAATTTGGCCCAATGGTGTCCTTGAAGTCTAAGTTCCTTCGTTATCGATGTTGCAACCGTCGTCTTCCCCGCACCGGGAGCCCCTACAATCCACAAGATTCCCTTTTTCGAGCTGTAATTTTTCAACCATTCACGTACTTCATCCATGATCTTCAAGCGCGTGTGCAGGAGGCATCCCTCACCCAAGGGTTCCTGTTTTGCTGGATTCAGCCGCTTTCGAAGGAAATCATCCGATGCTGCTGAAGCTTTTGAAAAAAAAAGGGGGTTAAATAACGACCCTGAATCTAAGACAATAACGCGCATACCTGTCAAGTCCACATCGTGCGCGATCTGTAAGATCATTGCAATCTGGAAGTTGTTCTTCTGCTCAATGAGATCTTCAGCATACTTCTCGAGCTTGGTCGGGAACTGTGCTTTAATGATTTGTTCTGAGGTTGGGTGCATGTGAGCGAGCTATACTCTTTACAGTCATTTGTACTTACGGATACGGCCCTTCTTGGAATAAGAGTCGACAAAGACCGAAACATTTCGAAGCAATCTCAACGCATTTATGAATGCGTTTTCCGCTAAAGAAGTTTTTGTGAGGTAACGGACGTCCATTAAGCATTTGCAAGTGAATATCATTGCTTGCGCTGTATCCCCCAGTTCCTGTTTGTATTTTTCTTCGTCCCTAAGCAACTATAGGGCGGGAAATCTTTAAGCAACAGCAATACATCGTTCGCGAGGATATCCAAATCACGCGTACTTTGAAAGGTATTGTCAATGCAATTGCGATCGCTTTTGCAAGGGGATGAACCTTTGAACGATGATGTCCTCGATGAGATGAAAACTTAGAAAAAAATATAGGCAACTTACGTCTCCAAGTGTAATTACTGCCTTCTCCAGTAAACCACAAGCATCCTCGGACCCTGAGATACTCTCAAGTACACTTTGAAGTAGCTGAGCATTTTCCAGAAGAGAATGTCCTGATTTGATTGCACTCTGAACTGCCTTCGGCATTAATGGATCCAAGACCTCGTTCGGTGTGGTCTCGATAAGCTAGAGAATTTATGCGTGAGCAGTGCAAAGAGGTCGAGGTCAAAAAGCGACATACACGTTCGATGTTGCCCTCAATCACTTTGAGTGAAACAGTATAACTATTCGCAGAGATTACCATCGGTGTATCCGCACCCGATTGGAGCCCGAAAAGTTTTGCGATGGCTTCATAATGGATTTGGCAATCGTCGAGTTGACGTTTGTCGTCTCTTCTTCTTATGAAACGAATCCTCCGATGTTTTCTCTTATCAATTGGAGTTTGTAAAGTAAATGTATCTCCAGGAAACAAGAAACTGCAACATTGATTACCACTCGAAGAAGACGATCCGACAAACTTGACACGCACATGTCTCGATCAAGATTCCATCTACGTGACAGGATGTCCACCTTCTCCGGTTTGTCGAGCTCAACTGTGGTAAGACCTTCCCAATCTTCGAAGAGCACTTGGATTTTGTCTGGAGGCTTTGTAGTATTCTTGAAGGTTATACTTATGCCTAGATACGGAACATGAGCAGAGTCCAGAATTGATGAATACCATCGGGCACGAACTCTTCTGAATTACGAAGCTAGTAATGATACACAGAGGAATCAATACCAAAGTCGTAAGATTTCAAAAAGTTTGGAAACTCACTGTTCACTGGCGTCGCGATCGTTGTGCGTATAGACGTTCATGGTGGTACGAGTTCAAGGGCATCGAGAGGGTGCACGGCCTGCTCCATGCCGCGGCTGGCAGTGTGGGAGGAGAGAGCTTAGAGCGGCCGCCAGCGTTCGCGTCGGTGATGAAGGAGCTATACATCACTTTCGATCCCTTCATGCGTTCGGGTTGGATGGAGACGTCTGTTTCATCAACTTCATTTCGTCGAGAAGTTAGGTCATTTCCGATGTAATCAGCAAGATGGCACTTTTATGATTGGAAGAACTTACACCTCGTACGGAAGCACCGCTTTTGCACTGACTTGATGCATTCGTCCTGGGATCTCACATTCCGTCGAAAGGGGACGATCCATCCGTCAGCTTCAAGTTGGCTCGTTTCCACTCATCATGTAGCTCAATAAGCTCCCAATTGCGATTGGAAACACAGAGAGAGTCTGACGCGTTTAGAACCAACGAATTCGCTCTGCCGGGTCGTTGGTGTTGGTGTTGTGCCGACGAATGATTAGGTGTGCTCGTGCATAATACTGCATTCGAGCTCACTGCTTCGAATTCCCTCGTTTTGCGCAGCGACCCCTTGTCAACGGTGAAGAAAACGCGACGATTCTCAGGATGTTAGGTGGAAGTGAAGGCTAGGCCGTGGATTGAAGCAGGTTCGTTCGTGGCCACTATTTCAGTCTTTCTTTTTCAGCAATGTCCTAGAGTTCGTCGCAATCACCCGTTAGCTGGGTGGCATGTCAGAGTTGTCATGCAACGCACTTCGCTAAGTATGTCGGACATGGCTCCAGCTCCGGCGTCGTGTCAAATCACCAAACAATTCCGTCCCTCCAAAACAACAACCCAGGTATCGGTCGTCCTTCTCGCCCGATAAAAGAGAGGAAGACGTAGCGTTGACCATGACATGGACGTTCGTTTCAAGAAGAGTGTTGCCTTTCGTGGCTTCGGTTAGCTTCAGCCCAACTTGAAGTCCAACCACACCCTGCACCCAAAACTCCTGTCGAAAATTTTGCTGCCCAAGGGAAATACAAATGCCTCAATTCATCGGCCTAAAAGTACTTCGAGGCTATCAACGCCATCGAAACTATTATAGAAATACGATATGCAAAAGACCGCATCGCTCGCCTTTCACCTTTGTTACGAACATCCGAATCGTGGCTTACGGCTTATGGGCATCAACACCGATGTTGACGATTTCAGGAGAAAAAAATAAGCGTAGAACGAAGTTTAAGAACATTTGGTATGCCATCCTGCTCGTTTATTTTTCGTCGCAATTGAGTACGATTTATGAATAATTTGTCGCTGTCCTCGTTCCCCTCCGTCAAATGGCCGTCTGAGCTTTGCTTTCTTCGGTATTTAGCAATGCTTGTATCTTTAATTTGAAGGCTTTGGAGCGATGGTAAATACACGAAGATATCGCGAGGGATTCAAGGAGAAAGGGACAAATTCGCAAACCATCTTCAGAGAGGTAAAGCAGCCGCTCTCCTCATTGCACGAGCAACCCGAAATCTCTCGCGTTTGTCTGCAAGTGCTAAGGCGACCCTTTGTCGAAACGGCTGCGAGAGGATTGGCTCGTACTTCGAAGGTGTCTTTGAAGGAAACATTGGCCGGTTGACGAAGACGCTTGGATCTGTTTGAATTGGCGTGCGTTTGGCACGATGTCCAAAGATGATCTCTGGAGCACCGACCTGGCGTTTTGCGTCCGAATGGCCATTCGGGTCCTTTCGAGACTACGGCTTGCAACCACCAGGCGACCTTGAATGTTGAGGACGACGACACGCAAGTGCGCGCGACGAGAATTTTGTACAATATGTGATTGGGAATTTTTAAAGCTTGAGCCAAACGACCTCAGAATCGGTTCTCGCAGTCGTATTGTCTATGATTTGAGTTAGTTTCGTTTGCTCTGGGTGCAAAAGTAAGTTGCTAACCATAATTCATCGACATTTGGATGAAATTCACCGTGAATGATCCGAGATGCAGCTTGAATTGCTGCGTACAGGCTGAAGCAAGCTATTGCTGTTGCGAGCAAAGGATAGCATGGATATCGAAAGCTCTGTAATTCGGAAAATGGGGAAGAGTTATTCAGTCGGGATCATAATATCATAGTCCAGGTTGTCGTCGAGTACGCACCAATCAGAGGCATTCACAGTCTGAGATGCACGATACCCTCCTGGTTCCCTATCCTCGAGCACGCATAGCACAAGGCGAGCTCTCGAGCCGGCACGCACTACTCCTTCTCTAAGACGACATCTCTTGAAGTGAATCGAAGTACGACATCCACGAGCCAAAAACCCGATTTGAACCAACGTCGAAGCGAGCAATAAGATGCCTGAATGGATTATCTTTGCTTGTCCATCCCAGCAAGCTTGATATGATACCCGTTCGAAGTTTGGCTGGCCCTGCGCAAGCAGAGAGCAACGAGCTCGTGAGCGCGTTTAGCCATGACGGTCTTCCGAGTCAGAGTTGCGAGCGTTATTGCACCGAAGACGAGTACGGCGTGTCCACGTTGAATATTTTCTCACAAGCTCGTATCGTAATGCTGATGGCGGCGAGCGAGTGAGGCAGAGATGTGCTCGAGACGGTGGTTGTGGACGATGCTGTTGTTGCTGAAGAGGATGGAGGCACCAAGGGTTGAAGGGAGGCACGCGGGCACGCACGCGTCGGCGCGTTGTTCAGACCAGACCATGATGAACCCCTTCAAGCTTCAACCAAACTTCAACGCCAGCATACACATCTAAATCTACAGCCTCACAATAACAATTCGATGGTAGACGGCAGGCTTACTTCCCGTTGCGATTTTGTGGAGAACCGGTTGCCCTGCCTCGTCACTGGCACGAACGATGGTCATGGTGGCCCCAACGAATCGACGGCTCAAATGGTCTTCGTGTCGCTTCACTGGCAGGACTTTGCCTTGAAGTGCATTTCTTGTCTTAACGTTCAACGAACAGCGCTAGCAGAATACTCAGGTTTTGAACATGCCTTACGACACGGACTCTTGCTTGTCCATGGAACGACATCGCCGTCTCTCAGCTTGCAAGGTACGTCTAATGGCTTCAATTCAACCAACAAGAATGTTTTGATTATCATTACGCAAGGATAGACAACGAGGAGTTTCAGCGTCTAGTCATCACTACTTAGTGATTGCACGTCAACCGCATCCTTTAGAAGGAGCAATTTGGTGAGTTTTGCTCCATTGTAAACTCTGCCTGCACATCCGATGTGCATCTTCCTCGTCTTTCGCTCTGTATTTGTTCTTATGACTGTACAATATTTACGCGGGCTTATGCAGGCGCTATGTATCGCAACGCCTGCGTGAATGGTCGGAGAACAGCTGATGAAACTCGACACTGGCGCTGCCCATTATCACGAATTGCAGAACCACGGAACGCCGCTCACGTTGGACCAGAGGCCTCAAGAACGCGCTGGAATCTAATACAACGTTCCTCTCCTGATTTATATTCGGAATTCCGACCATCCGACTGCAACGTCAAATCATTATCGACATCCTCTCAAATTCGATAATTCGAGCCATACGTCGCAAATCACGAGCTCGAATTCCATACACCGGCACCTGACTGTACATTTCTCCAACGAAACTGATCTCTGGGTCGCTCGTTTGAATCCCTCTCAATCGTCGGCACCACCGATACTTGAAACGCAAACAGGATCTTCGCGAACAACGTCATCTACCGCCGCAACAGAAGTGTTGCCCCTAGGTCGATATCTTGCGGTCCTCCAGGCGATTTTCTCGGCGCATGCAGCTGCTTTGTGCTCAAATTGTCCCGATTGACTGTTACGAAGGCTAGTCGGCAACATCGTTACTGCCTCTATGTTCCGCAAGAAGATCCAGCGATGATTTTGCGGTGACTTGACATTGAGCTTTCGCCGACACGCTTGTCAACATCTCGAACAGAAGTGCTTTTATCCAACTTCAGTGCCAATGACTTTCTTCAACTTCGCAGCTGGCACTCTCTCATTGTCGCCTTCAGCAAAATGGGAGTTGCTTTTGTCGACAGTCCCTGGTACTGGAATATTGATGGTGCTTCCATCCTTGGTGTCGACGTCCTTCCAGACGTCCTCACCGACACATCATCGTCGACATGGATTGCGTGCAACCGCGAGAATGTCTACGTCTACCGTTCTCGTTCATTTTTCCTTTCGTACGGCGCAGGTCTGTTGATCGATGCTCTTGGAGTCACTCTTACTTCTAAGCAATACAAGGGATCTGGCAAAATGAATTATGAACTCGTGCTCATTCTGTATTTCGCAGCAAGACGGGGACAGACGCTCGCTGGAAAGACTAATTTGTCGATACCAGACTCGTTTTGACTCACGTCTGTGGTGCGTAAACAATTTACAGGGTACGCATTGGCTTATTTGCCGCTCGACAGTGACTGAATCACTGAAGATCACCATGTTTCTCGCATATCTCCCAATGCCGTCACAATACTCTCATTACTCGATCAGTAACTTATTTGCCAGTCAACAGTGATTGAATTACTGAAGGCCATTATAGAACTCTCATTATTCGATCAGTTAGAAACAAACCGAAATTTAGCCCCAGAAATAATGCATGCATAAAAACCCTTCTTCTCGGCTTTATGGCACAATGGCCCTTCGCGAAATTTGATTCTTGATGATCTTGCACCTCCCCGCGTTGACGCAGGACCGGCAGGACATTCATGATCTGCGCTCGAAGTGTTCACCTTCATCTGACTAGACCGGGAACAAAACAGGTATGAATTCTTCTCACCAAAACACATGTAGACTAAAGATGTACATGGGGTACCGTTGAAGCAACGAAAGCCGAATCCTTGTAAACAATGTTGTACAATGTGAATCATTGGTGCGTAAAAGGACAAAACTTTAAGAGTACTATCAAAAACCACTGATCGCCACTTCACTCTTCAGATTCCATTGGCTAACCCACGCAACGTTAACACAAAAATATTAGGAAGCAATATATGCGTACCTTCGCGCACTCCGCCCAGTTTTCGCCGTGGACGAAGCGACTAAAATCAATTCTCGTGGCTTTTTTGTGGATGACGACAAGATTCCGAGGGAAGCAGAAAAATTCTCTGTTTTCTTCCGGCACCCAAAGGAGCATGTTTGCGTCCTCATTCCGTGAGTCCCATAACCAACCATCCTCATCAATATAAGAATCGTTGTAAAGAATCTGGTTTCCGCGTTGATGTAAGGGCAACATCGACCTGGGGGTCGGCGTGGTATCCAGGAGGACGCGCAGGCGGAGCCTGAGGTGCGATGGGGATCCAAAGGTAAGCATTAGCATACTATCTAAGTACAGGAAGACTTGCCTGAGGTGCGATGGGGATCCAAAGAGAACAGAGGTAAGGATCCCCATGCACCGGCGGCGGCTTCATGGACACAACCTGACTAAGCAGGTCATGTGACACTGGCCACAACCAGGCTACATGGTTACAGTACGAAGGCATATGACAAAGGACATAACAAGGATCATGGGAAAGGAGAGAAAGGGGCAGGTAGAGTATAGT
>KQ086069.1:0-75500 GCA_001020605.1 Schizopora paradoxa | reverse complement strand
GTAAGGTTCTCGATAGTATAAAGTTTAGAAGTAAGGGCGGCCATCACAATTAAGGATTTAGAGTTGATTTGTAAAGGTCGAGTCAAGGCTCATAACCTATTAGCGAAAGTAATTGTAGAAAAACAATGTATATAATTGGGCGAGAGCCCGCTAACTTTATAGTACAAATATAGTAATTACAACCTAATTACCGACGAGTGCTTTGCACTCGTCTCGCCATCGAACTGACCGATCGTGGCCAGTTGCGAGGTTGGCGACTACTTCACGCCGGCCCCATGCGTTGCACGGTGTGTTCCTTACACCGGCTCCAGCGCGTGGGAGCTCACTCGCTAACAACCTGCAACCTTATGTGGAAGGAGTAAACAAACTCCAAAGGCTGGTTCGCGGAATTGTATGTATAGTCGACGGAGTGTCGATAATATGCTGTAGGGTATGCGTTGCAAATACGCCATGACGGCCAACTTCATCGGAGACTCGAATTGCAATACCATCTGTGAAAGCCGCGGCGAGATGATACTTGACATCAGTTCTTCGAGCAGAGAAAGGGCGGTTGGATGACGAGACCGAAACGCATGAGGTGCGAAACGCAAGCAAAGGAACTCCAAGTTGGGTAGCCTTATCCGTTGCGACAAGCCATTTCCTTCGGTTTTCAACTTGTAGAAAGTGATTTGTAAATCCCTAAGATGTCGAAGTCCGCCCACGAATTGCATGCACTTGTCGAAGTCTTCAAATGACATGCGGTCTTTATGATAATCGATTTGCAAGGACGTCAACTCCTCGCCTTGCAATGCGGGGCACTGAGACTTGATATCCGCCAGAACACTTGATATGTAGCATTTTCGTAGCATCGGTAGTTCCCAACGACCCCAGAAAAATGTAGTTTTTGGCCAATTGTATCGTCTAGGCATGTCGGACCTGTAATCCGGGTGGTAGCATTGAAGGTGAAGCGACTCCAGGACCGGAAAGCAAACCCGCTTCTCCAAAACTTCGTAGAACCGAAAGATCTCGGTGAAAAACTCTGTCCGAAATTCGTTCGCCTCAAATCGAAATTCCTTCCAACGTTTGCCGTGAGCGAGAACCAGGGGTAAGAACGGCATGCACTTGGAATTGTCGCCTCGTTTTGCGTAAAGAGAGACGAAGAGCTTCTCCTTTCCACTTCGTGCGATGGATAACTTCAGCTCCGTAGTTGTCAGATAGTTCGAGACATGCGTCCAGACCTGGGGGATGCCAGTGACCACCTGGCGCAGACGTTTGCAAACGCGAGAGACGTTGAAGCTCTCTGGCGGCGCATCGAGGAGAATTTGTGTCAAGAGCTCGGTAGGGAGGTCAACCAGAGTTCTCATCGGGGCATGTCTGGTTGGAAATAATTCTGACGGTGAACCTTGGAAGAGACATCGCAGTAACGATGCTGCTTGCAGTGATGTTTCACCCACTGTTGAGCTCGAGCTTTTCGAGTTCAGGTTCCTGTTATCGTTGAAAACGAATCTATAGCGCGAAGAGGCAGTTGTGGCAGATGTACTTACCAGAAATCCTTAACTTGTAGTGTAGCAGACGGTGATTGTCCGTCATCCACTGCCGTCCATCGCTGCAAAGACGCGATGAGCCCATCGACCGAGCTCCTTGTCACCGTAGGCGACGACCTAATCCTCCATCTCGGGCTTGTCTCGTAACCTTTTGCGTGATTCTGCATGTTTGCGAGAAGGAAAGGATGTCGTGGTCGTGGTCGTGGTCGTGGTGATGCGAAGACGTTAAGACGAACCTGACACGGTTATTTCCGAACGAAACAAGCAATATTGGTGTGGAATTCATTCGATTCACTTGAGAGAGCAAGGAATTGGGATAAAATTGTACCACAAGTTTGGTGATAGTGTAAGTTACATATACTCGAGGTTGCAAGAATTGATACAGGCATAAAAACTTTACGGTATACCATTTACTAGAAATGCAATACCAGTGTCAAATAACTTCTAAGAGTTCTCTCTTCCAATGTCCTTCACGCTTAAGCTTCACGTCGCATACTCGCCAAATCGCAGACACAATCAATCATAGCGATGATCGTCATCAGAGGGATCCGAGTCGCAACTGATGTCCCAACTTCCTTCTTCTCGAAACCAGTAAAATCGACGCATATATTCCCATGTATCCTTTTCCCAATCAAGATGGTCGGCCAAGCTATAAAGCGTATTCTTGGGCAAACTTGTGATCTCTAGCGTCGGGAGATCTAATAGTGCTTTGTCTGTGGGCTCGTCTAGGAATGCTGCCCCTTGATGTGGGTCTGCAGAGAGTCCAACGTCCTTTCGAGGAAATTGCAGAAGGATTCCGAAGGCCGGATCGCGGATCTGCCAATACATTTTTTGAAGAACCGAAATCTTGTCGTACTTTACGCCTCTCAACCACTCCTTGACGTCTATCCTCTTCTTGTTATTGGTGTGCACGATCATTTGCGATAGACGGGGAGTGATGAAGAACCTCATCAATTCCTTGAACACCATTTCGGCCTGCACAATCGACTGAAACGCATCCGAAGTGAAGTCCAAGCGAAGGGATTCAAGGTTCGTGAAAGTATGGTGCTCAAGATTGTGCGATCTTCCCCCCTCAATTTTCAGCTTGTAGATGGTAAGCTCCAATTGCCGAAGGTGTTGAAACCCAGCCGTGAAGCAAATACAGCTTGTGAAGTGCCCATAATCGCGACGGTCTTTATGATAATCAAGTTTCAAGGACGTCATATTTTTGCCTCGTAATGCAGGGGGGATGTGCAAGCCATTAAAATCGTCCTCAACGCTTGACAAGTAGCACTTGCGAAGATTTGGCAGTTCCCAGCGACCCCAGAAGTTAAGATTGACGTCGTCCATGCCTCGTAAACGCGATCGCTCATCAAGCTCGTAGAGCGGGTGATAACACTGAAGGTGAAGCGATTCGAGGGCTGGGAAACGGCGACCGACTCCCTTGACTTCTTGTGCCTTGTGAAGTTCGATAAAGAATTCCGCCCTATACTCGTCCGCTTCGAAACGGAACTCCCTCCATCGCTTGCTATGAGGGAGAACCAGGTGCAAAAATGAGGTGCACTTGGAGTTGTCGCCGATTTTTGCAAAGAGCGCGACCGTAAGCTTCGCCTTTCTACTACGGGCAAGGGCAAGCATTACTTCGTTGGGCGTCTGATAGTTCGAGACGTATGTCCAGAGCTGCGGCATGGATGTGACTGCTTGGCGAAGGTGTTTGCACACGCGAGAAACGCTGAAAGCCTCTGCTGGAGCAAAATGGACGATTTGGGCCAGGAGTTCGGCTGGGAGGTCGGAAAGCGTTCGCCTTGAGGCGCGCACCGCTTGGGCTACATCGACTGGCGCATTTTGGAGGAGCAAGAGCAGCAGTGATGCGGACCGAGAGGATGTTTCATCTACTTTTGGGTTCGAATCCTCTGATTTCGAATTCCTGTTCAAACGAGTCATTGAATGCTATTGAGTAAAGATAGAAGCAGAGTTGCGTACCAGAAATCATCAACTGGAACCGAAGAGTGAGGTGAGTTGTCGTCGCCAGAATTCGCCCAACGCTGCAAAGAGGCGATGAGTTCGTTGATCGACTTTTTTGACGCCATTACGGTGGGCTGCGAGTTAATCCCCAACGCATGCGCGTGTTCGGCGATCTTCTCGACTTCCCCGGAGAGTTTATGTCTTTTGGACACTTGAGACATCGCAATGTGTTGCAGAAGATGCGCAGAGCTGGGGATGTGGCAGGATGGCTAAAATCCAAACATCGAACATCTCTATTTGGTTTCCTGCACGGTTATCTCCGAACGCGAAGTTGAAGCACGCGAGCGCCTTCAATTTTTTTTAAAAAATGAGGTGCGATTCAGTGGTTTATACATAGTTGATGCACGTTGATGGCTCACCATCGAGACCACCAAGACCATGCGATACTACGCAGCGATAGGTTTCCCCATTCCCGCCATGCCTCAGTCGAAGCGATCGGCAAGCTCGTCGCCAACCCTTGAACCCATTCGGAGTCCTCATCTTCTGGCTTCTGCAAAGAATTATTGCGGAGCCAGGTCCGTTTGGCCATTACAGTGATTTCAGTTGCGCAGAAGCACAAATCTCCAAATATTTGGCCTCGTTCGTATTCAGCTTCATAGCAGAGATGAGCAGCGTCAGTTGGGAAATGATGTCGATTGTATGTACTCGAGCCCATACCTACGCCACGGCATGCTGATGCCTTTTAATGATAAAGAAACGCCAAGTTGAGCGGAGAACGATGATAGAGCACCAGACCAACCAGTTGAATGTCCGAGTCTCTGCAAGACCGTTGGAACGCTCTCATGGACAGCGCCATAAAAGGAAGGCGAACTACTTCTTCTGGATTATTGCCATTCACGGAATACGAGCGGGCAGGCCGCGGGTGCAAAAAATAGACGTACGGGATAACGCGAATCTGTGTACGCGAACGCAGCGAAGGCGAGGCATTCGATGACTTCATGCGCATTCTTTCGCCAAGGCAACGAGGTTTCGACCAATAGGAAAGCATTTCGGCCATGTGTTCTGGCGGGAGCAATCGAAGTGTTCGAAAGTCGGGGAAGCAGTCTGAAAGCTATAAATTCAATGAAGTCAACTCGGGGACTGCATCAAGATTTTCTTACCTCCTACGAAGCTGAAGGCTGCTATGCTTGCAAACACTCCAGCTCCTAACACATCATATTTCACTCCTGCGCAGATTCCGCCGTCTGGTACTGCCACCAATCCTCAGCCAGATGGCTCTCCAATCCCAAAGTTATTCCAACCACTCAAAATTCGCGGTGCAGAATTTCGTAACCGGATTTTCGTGTGTTCAACGAAGGGGGGTCTTGCGTATATTTTTGCTGATTGGATTTCGTCAGGTTTCCCCGATGTGTCAGTATTCAGCAGACAACGGCGCGATGACTGCTTGGCATATGGCGCACTGTAAGAATTTAGAAGATCGTTACTACTCAATCCAAAAGCTTAGAAAAATCAAATACATATAGTGGGAGGCATCTTTACCCGTGGCCCCGGACTGACGATGATCGAGGCTACGGCAGTCGTGCCCCAAGGACGTATCACACCAGAAGACACTGGTCTCTGGTCCGACACCCAAGTCGAACCCCTCCGAAAGATCGTCGAGTTCGCGCATTCGCAAGGACAAAAGATCGGCATCCAGCTCGCCCACGCAGGGCGTAAGGCGACGATGGTTGCGCCCTGGCTCTGCGACCCCGACCCCTTCATCGCGACAGAGGAGCACAACGGGTGGCCCGACGACGTCTGGGCACCGTCCGCGATTCCTCATGCGAAGGGTTACCCGGAGCCAAAGGCCCTGAGCCGCGCGCAGATCAAGGAGCTCGTGAAAGCATGGGCGGACGCTGCAAAGCGGGCGCTGAGGGCTGGCGTAGATGTGGTGGAAATTCACAATGCGCATGGGTATCTTTTGCATGCGTTCATGAGCCCCGTGTCGAATAAGAGAATAGATGAGTATGGCGGAAGCTTCGAGAATCGAATTAGGTTCACCTTGGAGGTCGTGGACGCCGTTCGAGCTGTCATTCCAGAGTCTATGCCGCTATTCCTTCGGTCGGTGTATATTGGTTTTTGCCATCGACCTTCACTTTTCTAATCCATAAATTTCTAATCAGCATTTCAGTCACCGACTGGTTAGAAGAAGTGTTCCCGGACGAGCCTTCATGGAAAATCGAGGATACAATCAAACTCGCAGGCATCCTCGCGGAACACGGTGTCGACCTGATCGATATTTCCTCGGCCGGGATTTCCCAAGCGCAGAAACCCAGGCCCGGTCCGCTCACGCACGCATACCAGTCTTACCTCTCGGAGGCCGTCAGGAAAGTGCACGGCGTCGAAATGGGCTCAGCCACGAAGGACGGTAAGAAGGGAATCTACGTCGGCGCCGTCGGGGGAATCCGCACTGGCAAGATTGCGAACGCGGTGCTGGAGAACGGTGAGGCGGATATCGCCTTCGTTGGAAAGCAATTCCAAAAGGACCCTTCGTCGGTTTGGACGTTCGCGGAGGACCTAGGTGTGCAGATCAAGCTCGCCAACCAGATCGAGTGGAGCTTCAAAGGCAGAGGGTCGAACCTAATTAAGAAGATCATTGAAGCAAATAAGAAGTCATAGCTGTATGTCACCCGGCACGCTTGTCTTCCGGAAGATGGAATGTATTAAATAGAACTTGTGCAATGATACAAACAATCGAAGAACGAAACTCGATACCTTTCTTTGGCTAAGACGTCACTTAAATCCCGTAAAAATCCAGTCCGGTTTGAGAATGAGATACGGATGTTTGCGCAATTCCGTTGCTGAGGGGCGTTCGTTTGGCTCAATGGTGAAGCACTTCTGCATAAATTCATCCGCTTCGGACGACAGCTCTACGTCAACTGGAACGGGTGGACGTGTTTTAGTGATCAGCTAGACGAAACGTTGGTCAGTATTCACAAAACAATTTGACAAAGTGTCGGGGAAGGCGGACGTCAAAAATCACTGCAACTGCATCGCGGTCTTCCCAAGGTCGACAACCGGACCACATCTCCAAGACTGTGCATCCAAGGCTCCATATATCCGCCTTCTCATCAAAGCCGCGCTGCTCGCCCGTTCTCATCGCGCCAATGACTTCTGGAGCCATCCAGAAAACGGACGTTGTGAAGGAGGGGCGCTCCCTGTTTTCCGCGGAGATGGATTCCCTTCTCAAACAATAATTGCTAAAGTCCGAGATCATGCAAATTCCCGAAGGATTAACGAGAATATTATCGGCTTTTAAGTTCTAATATTAGGTTAGAACCAAGGAGTCATATATGAGGCTTAAACTCACTCGATGAACGATGCCTTTATCGTGCAAATACGCCAGTCCGTCCAAAATTTGTTCAGTAAAAGAACGGGTGATTTGATCATCAAATTTGCCATGCTTGAGCAAGCAACTCGAAAGCGAACAGCCAGGGATGTATTCCAAAAATCTATGTGCACTTTCAGCTCCATCGAGTCAGATTCTGAGAACAATGGAAGACGCACATGGTCATGAAGTCTGGCGTCAGTTCAGATCCAAGATATTGAATAATATTCGGATGGTCAAGATCCTTTAGTATTTCGCTTTCTCTTTTCAGCATCTCTGCAGCACCAGGCTGCCGACAGTCGTCCTGACCTTCATCAGGTTCGCGCAGTTCGACTTGTTTGGCGGTCATCATTTCGCCAGTACTGGCATTCAGAGCGAGATAGACACGACCATACGTGTACTTCGAAAGAACCTCGCCTCGAATCCATTTGAATACGGCTGGTGAAGTAGCGCGTAAGATAATCATATTATAGTCCAGTACTTCTTGACTCACGACGAGGTTCAGCGATCTCAAGTTTCGTTGTAGACGGGCTCGAGGTCTGTACCGGTGTTTCCTCAATCTTGCTGCCCCATAGCTTCGTACTACGCTTACGAATCATTGAGGGCTGCGAAGTAGCTCTCAATGAACGATCTTCAATCTTCTTCCTGTGTTCCGCTGCGACAATGCGGATAGATTTCTTCTTTTCGAACCTCTTCGCGCTCTCTCCTTGCATGTCTTGCGAAGCTATCGTATTTCGTTCAGAGTTACTAGCGGGGCGATCAACGAGATCAAGTCTTGCGAACGATGAGTCCAAAGTTTCGCGGATGTTCTGGGAGGGGCGTTTGGGGTCCTCGTGTTGGCGGGCAGCTTCAGACATGGTGACTGCGAAGGAAAGACACGACTGTGATACAGCTGCGTTTCGGGGCGTTTGGCAGAGACCCCGCGCATAGGTCGACCTCGTTTTAAAGGTAACCGTAGGCACCCGAACAGATGCTGGTGATATTCAAGAGGTGTGCGATGTTCCGTTTCGAGCTCGATTGATACCACAAACCCCTCTGATCATCATGACAAAGGTAATTAGATCCCAGTCGCTTCCTGATCGCGGTGAGAGGTGGTGATTTCTGGGGAGTCGAGGCGCACACGCCGTCACCATCGGAAGAATCGAAGTCTTGCATGAAATGAGATGGTGGAAGAGCCAGACCAAAGTCGCAACACTGATCACAAGAATATTGGAGGCTTGCAGTTGACCACCTTTGCCATATTGATGTCTATGTTCGCAGGTGATGAGACGATATCTGAGTGAAAGCGATGAATCAGTCGGTGAATGGATGCTGATCGGGCTGTAAGCATACTCTGATATTAATATTGACAACGTCACCTTGTTTGGACAGTACTAGTGATCTTTCTTCCTCTATTACCGTGTAGGGTTACCAGGGACAAGGACGGTCTTTGGTTAGAACATTTGAAGTTGTAAACATCGATGAACGAGTCGAAACGCGACGCGTCATTGACGCTGAGTCTGAAAAATTGAACTCCGACAACACGACCATGACGAAGCGCTCGAAATCTACGGATTTACGATGATGTCCAAGATGCAAATTGTATAGTAACCTAGTATACTTTCCTATAATACAGTATGGTAACAGTATGATACAGCGACAAAGGCAAAGAGGAGAAAAAAATAAGGAAAGAGAAGTTACACTTCTTGCGATTCCTTCTTGCCCTTCGATCTGTTCGGAAGGAGCTGAGAAAGAAAGTCATTAGCTACCTTTCAGATGAAAGAACGGATGAAGGCCGTACCTCGGGGTTGATGTATGGTACAACACCACCTTGTGAGATGATGACATGGCCAAGTAGTTTGTTCAACCTTGAGAATTGGATAAGAACCAGAAGGATGCATAGAGCAAAGAATTACACTCACTCCTCATCATTTCGGATGGCAAGTTGGAGGTGGCGAGGAACGATACGGCGTTTCTTGTTATCACGAGCTGCATTGCCAGCGAGTTCAAGGACCTCAGCAGCAAGATATTCAAGAACGGCGGCGAGGTAAACTGAGTGAATAGATAAGCTATCGGATGGACAAATTTAATTGTAAGACGTACTCGGAGCAGCTTGGCCAAGACGGAAGCCACGATTCGCTTGTCTGAGGTAGCGACCGATACGGCTTACGGGGAATTGGAGGCCAGCTTTGACGGTCTTGCTTTGCGAACCTTTCGGGCCAGCGGAGTTCTTGCCGCCCTTGACTTTTCCAGATGCTTTGCCAGACATTGTTGGTTGGTGAGTACGAGTCGGCGACGGTGAGTGTTGGGTTTGTTGGGTGAGTGGGTGCGATGAGCGATGGGGCAGAAAGAAAGGTGTTGGTCGTCGTAGGACGCGTTCTGCTCTTTAACGCGCTGCTAATGTGGCTGTGTGGAATTATTGAGGCACGTGAGACAACCACTCGCTTGTTTGGCCGTGCCAAACAACGGGTTGAGTACAAATGCATGAGCCACGGTTTCGACGCCGTCGCACATCTTGCTCTCCGCCCACCAACACCTTGCGTCGACGACACCACATCGCGCCCACCTAACTATCACTCATGGCACCCAAACCCGCATCCACGGCCGGCAAGGCCCCAGTCGCCTCGAAGGCACCCGCCAGCTCTGCTGCGAAAGACAAGGCAGGCAAAGCGACGAAGACTGCGAAGACAACTGGTGGTGACGAGAAGAAGAAGACCAAGCGCAAGAAGCGCACTGAGACCTACTCCTCGTACATTTACAAGGGTCAGTACGCGTTGATTGAGCATCATGACTTGTTTCTGACTTCGAAACGTATACAGTTCTCAAACAGGTTCACCCCGACACTGGTATCTCCAACAAGGCGATGGCCATCCTCAACTCTTTCGTCAATGATATCTTCGAGCGCATTGCAACTGAGGCATCCAGTGAGCATATTTTCAAGGTGCTGATATCGCCTGATTACTCAGTCTCTTCTCCCAGAACTCGCATCGTACTCTAAGAAGTCGACCATCTCGTCACGAGAAATCCAAACAGCTGTGCGACTCATCCTCCCCGGTGAACTGTCTAAGCACGCCATCTCTGAGGGGACCAAATCAGTTACGAAGGTAAATTCATCTGGCTTGTCACTGCTTTTCGATGTGCTTACATTCCTCTTTCAGTTCTCGAGCGCAAACCCAAAGTAATCTTGTAGCCTTTTCGACCTGGATGTATTCGCATGTATTTTTACTTGTACTGATGTAGTGGTTAGTAATTTATCTTTTGCCTCGCGATAGTGACTTCAAGTTCTTTCTTGAAAGTATCTGTCCCCTCAGGTGAAGAATAAGCAGTTTGCAGTAAAGTCTTTCGCCTGTTACGTCGTCACTGGTCTTCGAGCACAGGCGTGTGCAGACGCAGCTGAGCGTAAGATTGGTTATTGGTTTGGGATTCGACTCGGTTGGATATGGCGTGCAAGTGAGTTGTATATGTAAATAGTGTCAACCGTTTGATAATTGATTCCTTCGCTCTCGCTGCTCAGCACCCAGCTCTCCGGTATCCCACGTCCTTCCTGGAGAGTTGAAGATGCCTGACTTCGGGCGCGGTAAACGTTAGATTGGAACGAGCATCTCTTTCGTTTTGTCGTTGACTTCAACTGCCTCGCGCAGGCCAGTGTTGCCGTCTGATTCTCCTCAGGGTACGATGCTGTGGGTGCGCGCTCGTTTCTTGTCAACATTTCGAGTGAACATCGCTTTTTCTAGTCCGCTCGATCTCTCTAAACCACGATGGCTCAAGCTAAAGTGACCGACCGACTCAAGTTGTAGACCGGGTTCCCGGAAATTTAATCGTGAGTCGGTTGTATATAAGGTCCTTGACGAACTTAGCTAACGCATTGGAATTGAAAATACCCAATCGTATTGCTGTTATTCCTTATTTCGTCACGTTCCTTTGGAAAGTATTCTTGGGAGAAAGGACCCATCGTTGTTTGTTTAATACTCCCAGAATACTCCCAGAATACACTTTGAAGTCATCGGATCGACGATATCGTAAGTATTTTCTACTCATCCTAAACTTGCGTGACGAGGACTGAAATTAGAGGCTGTCTTCGAGAAGATCCTACAAATTTAGAGGGATCATTCGCTGGATCGACAGACGTCCAGCAAACAAAGACTGGTCTTAAATTGACCTTCGGAAAGGCCTCGCAAATAACATGGACCGTTATTCAGAGGAAAGAAGATTGAAAAACGTGTAATATTAGCGCTGGTGAGAACGCCTCTGCATGATCGCGAGCTCTATCTCATCACATGTCGGGCCCAGCGAACGCTGTACAACGTGGTGAGCCGCGCTCTTAAATTCTTTCGCTCACCCATGATTCAGAACGGCGAGCGTTATACGGGAAGTTATTCGTTTATTTAGCAATTCGTTCTTTCAGAGGGGACCACGGGATAGGATCGACATGCACTGCTCCCGCCGTGGCCTCGTGCTCGCGACCTCCTCTTCGACGGCTTCGATGCGCGACCCCCCGCGGCAGGCTCTTCCGCCTCACTCCACTATACACGGTGGCACGACTGCCAGCAGTCACGCGCAGCGCTCGGTGGGTGTTGCACGCGAGCCGAACTATTATCGAACGCGTCGCAGGAGGAGACACAAACCGAACTAGCCAATTGCGCCGCGCCAGTTAGCGCATTTGACGCGTTACGCGTTCTATGGAAAGAATGAAATAAGGGGGAAAGGAGGCGGAGAAGAGAGAGAAGGTAAGAAGACGCGCGAAATATAGCAATCCGTCGATCCGGGTGGGACGCTACCTTTGGCAAGGGATCCATTAATATGTCGTCGCGCCCCAGGGCCGCGCTCCTCCAGCGAAAGAGAAAAAAAAGCACTGGCGCTTCGACACGTCGCAGAGCTGGTATAAAAGCAGCTGCCCTTTATCGAGGAGACGCTCCTTTAGAATCAGACCACCCAGGTCTGCTGTCGCTCTTTATCGCTTTCTCGGTGCCACCGTTCCCTGCTCTCTCTTCTCTTCACCATGATGCTCCTCAAGCGTGCCGTAGTGCTCGCCGTGACCATGGTCGCGCTGCCCAATGCCCTCGCTCAAACGGTGCAAAAACCAGGCTTGCAACTGCCCTCGACTGCCGCTGCGAACAAGCAGCTGATCGTCAAGATGTTCACCTCGGCGTTCGATGCATACACGTCTGTTTTTCAATTCTCTTCGTCTGAATTCCATCCGTATTTACAAACTTCCAGCAAATTTGCATTCGGTCATGACGACCTGCAACCCGTCAGCGAAACGTTCAACGACGAGCTCAACGGCTTCGGTGCTTCCATCGTCGACGCCATGGATACCGCGTTGATCATGGGCTTGGACGTATGTCCACAATCTACGTTCCATTTTCCCAATCCTCTCAAAGATATATTCTCTAGGATATATTTAACACTGCGCTCAACTTCAGCAGTCAAATCAGCTTCGCTCACTCTCCGATTACGGCAAACTCTGTCAGGTATGTAATGCTCAAAAATAGCCGTGATAAATCGGTTCTGCTTTTCTAACACCCTGTTTCAAGCGTGTTCGAGAACACCATTCGTTTTGTTGGAGGGTTTTTGAGTGCCTTCGAACTTAGCGGGAATCAGCACACTATTCTTGTTGAGAAGGCGAAGGAATTGGCAGACCAATTGGCGTTCGCGTGGGTTGGGGTGAGCTTAAATAAATCATTTCATTGAAAATATCTTACCGACGAATTGTAGGATAACGACATTCCTTTTGGCCACCTCGATTTCTCCACGACGCCGCCTACGCCCTTGATTGCCACTGTGAGGGTCTACGTACTGCAAAGGATATTCTAAGTGCTAATTTCAAAACGTAGTCGAACATTGCGGAAGCTGGTTCCGTAAGCGTACTCACGAATTGAAAGAGATTTTTTCTGACTGAAAATTTAGCTCGATTTAGAATGGTTCACGCTCTCGTAAGTCTTTTGAATTTTACTTCTTTTTACAATCTTAACTTCCGTGCAGGAAGTTTACCGGGAACGACACCTACCGTAACCTCACAGAAAAGTCGGTGCGACACATGATAGCACTTCCTGACCCCCTACCCGGCTTGCCTGGCCAATGCATTGATCCCTCTACCGGAGAGTCCGATTGCGCTTACGTGGTCAGTAGAAGATGTGTGTCTTGTTCACCGAGGAAAATGCTGACAAGAATGCTTGTACATGTAGACATGGGGTGGTGGATCTGACAGTTACTTCGAATATCTTGTCAAGTATCAGCGCTTGACAGGTATGGCTGACCAGACGTTCATCAATACATGGCGGACTGCCGTGGATTCCTCGATCAAGACTCTTCGCAAGGTATGTTGCGCATACATGCACCTTAAGAATAATAATACAATATCCATTCACATTTATTTATCTAATCAATTATATAGGTGTCCACCGTCGGGGACCATGTGTACCTCGCGGACTTCGACGACGACGGTTTGATTCGACACATTGGATCTCATCTTGCCTGCTTCCACGGAGGCAACTGGCTGCTCGGCGGCAAGCTCTTAAACAACAATACCATTGTAGATGTCGCGCTTGACCTCGTCGATGCTTGCTGGAACACTTACCAGAGTACTGCGTTAGTTGAATTCAGCGCTTGCATTCGGAAATGTTTGGCTTATATCGTTGACTTTAGGACCGGTATTGGACCTGAGACGTTCGCCTGGATCTCCAGCGACGGCAACTTCACGGGTGGCGACGCACCAGCTGCATCCGACTTGCAGTTCTACAAAGAGCATGGTTTCTATATCTTCAACGGCGGTTCGGACTACATCCTTCGTCCTGAGGTCCTCGAATCGAACTTCTACGCGTGGCGCGTCACTGGCGATATTAAGTACCAGCAACGCGCGGCGGCAGCGGCACAAAGCTTCCAGAAGTTCTTGACGATCAATGGCGGGTTCTCCGGCCTCAACAACGTCGACTCAACGGCCACGGATGCAGACGCGCGCATTGACGACCAAGAGAGTTTCTTCTTTGCTGAGGTCATGAAGTACCTGTAAGTGACGCATATATCGTGTTACGAAAGGGCTATGAGCTTACACAAATTTCAGTTTCCTCACTTTCGATGATCCCGAGCACATCAGCTTGGACAATTGTAAGTTACCAAATTCAAGACCCTTTCCGTCAGCATCTGACAATGATACTGCACAGTCGTCTTCAACACCGAGGCCCACCCCTTCCCAGTTGGACCAGTACAGCCAGGTTTCGGTTCACAGCCGCTCACTACGGTGGAGAAGCCCAAGTTCACGGCGACCGCGACGGGTGCTATCCCTGCCATCAGCTCCAACCCAAGTCTGCCTAAGCAGATTGAGCCACTCATTCACGGACTGTTCGGGAGACTGAGGCTTTAAGCCCGCAAAGTTATAGACATCGTCATTCACTTAACTCTTCCTTTCGCTGTTAGGCTACGCATTCGTTTTCTCCTAGCTTTCCATTCCTTTCGTGTACTGCTTTGTATTTATCATGTTATTCAAGCCCCTTTGCAGTGGCCAGAGCGATTCAAATACGTCAGATTGAAACATATAATCTGAATTCCAGTCTGTTTTCCTCAGTGATTGTAATGGAACTTCAATTGGCACCCGGGTCTTTGGATGCGAAATTGTGCACCCATCCTGGAGATGTTTTTTAATATAGTTCAATACGAGAGGGCTTATACTACTAGTATTCGTACAACAATAATGAGAAGCCATTGATTGTGTCTTACGAAGAAAAGGTCGATCTGACGAACTCCACAGTAGCGAAACGCCGAAACAAAAAAGCAAAAAACCCGTAGGTGAGAACGTGAGTCGAACACGTGACCCTAGGATCTGCAATCCCATGCTCATACCACTGAGCTACCCCACCTTACAACTCGACAAATTTACATACATAATAATCAACAGCGTTCTAAATTGGGATTTTATACGTATTAGAGCCGCTCCTGCGCCGTTCGCCAAAATACTTACGTGTTTGAAGACGGCGTGTTTCTCTAACTTTTGTATACTGCGGCCACGACAATATTAATGCTTGAGGGATATGTGGGTTGTAAGTCTAAAAGACAATTGGACAAACCCAAACGCCATCTCAAGATCGGTACGTTTCAAAACGGATATACTCATTCGTTTGGTACTTTTCGAAGTCGGTGGGGTAGCTCAGTGGTATGAGCATGGGATTGCAGATCCTAGGGTCACGTGTTCGACTCACGTTCTCACCTATGGATTTTTTGTTTTTTTGCTCTATCCGTTCGGAACTTTTTTGCTGTCCACGGTGACACGTCGCGATCGTCGTTTCGTTCCATCGCTCACCTTCTCACTTTCGACTCGATGCGGTCCATTCTTGCGGTCACCGCGTTGTTGGCAGCGTTTGCAAACGCTGCTAAGCTTGGAATCAGTTCAGGCCATGTAACAATCTCGTCGTCGGACAAAACATTGCTGCAATCGGAATCGTATGTGTTCGAGAGCGAGTACTGCTCAGCTTACAATACTCATGGATCTTTCTTATAGAATAAGTATCGAAAAGCCATTGAAGGCACCGCTGGAACTAAACTCGAAAGATGTGCTGAAGCTGTCGTTCAATGTCGTCGAGAAGACGAAGAAAGGCGACGACGGAAGCGCAGCACAACCGCACCAGACCTTCTTGCGGTTCTACGATGAAGTGTCTGGCGAGGAAGGCATCCAGCCGTTGAGGGTCACGTCGAGCGGGAAAGCAAAGTTTGAACTGGTACGTCTCCTCATTTGCTGAAATACAAAACTATGTATTTCGTACCGTGGTCGCTAACACCATCTTGCAGAACATGGCCAAACCTCCTCCGTCTCTTCCCCCGACGCCAGCGGTTTCCAACAGCACGCACGCGCTTGACAAGCCAAACCCGCTCACCGTCTCTCTTATTCTGGGCTCGTTCACGCACGAGCCCTTACATGCGCGTCTCTTCGATCTGGTCCTTCCGGCTTCGCAACCCGCGCCCTCTCATCCAGAGGAGGCTTCATTCCATTCGTTGCCCGAGATTAAGCACACTTTCCGCCCGGATCCAACCTCTCCTCCTAAGATTATCTCAATGATTGGCGCAGGCGTCGTGCTCGCACCGTGGGTTGTCCTCCTGGGTCTTGTAAGTAGAAGAGGATCAGATCACCATGGGCATGTTACTGATATATTTTCTCCGATTAGTGGGCTGCCATCCCCCAATCACTTCCATTCCTTTCAAGCCCATCTGTACTCGTATTCACCGCTCTCCTCGGCGCGTTCGAGGGCCTCCTGCTCTGGTACTGGGTTGCACTCAAGCTTGGGCAGGTACTCGCGTACGGCGCAATTCTGGGCATAGCCACCGCTGCTGCGGGCAACCGTGCGCTCTCCATGTTGGCTTCTGCCAGGACGAAAGGCATGTAAAGTAGGGACTCAAAACAAAAGAGGGGGCTCTAATCCCCTTTAGTAATTATTTGCGGACTTCGAATACTGGAACAATAAATGTGACATTTGTCCATCCATCTCCAGAGAGTTAACCGACTGCTTCTACTCTTAAAGTTGAAGTTCTCTACTGATCTATCGCAAACCCTGCAGTGAAAGCCTCCCTCCTCGTCTTTGTCCACGACCTCTGGAAACCCTCCATATTTGCACTGATTACGGATGCTGAAATTTGTGTTTCGGGCATCAGATACTCCGGTATGTTTCTAATTTCGTTTTCTTTGTTCGGCAGCCTGAGAGTCCTTGAATTCATGAACAGTCCGATCTGGGATGAGCTTTCGTCGTCCGAGTCGGAAAGCTGTTTGGTGGCGCGTCTGCTTCTCTGTGAAACGGCAAATTGGTGAATACGACAATTTATCCTCGCCCGCCCTCCCAACAGCCTTCAAATTCAAAAAGCGGGGCGAATGTCAAGCGTCGTAGCTGAGCAACTGAGAGGCGCACCCTCCGCCGACATGCCAGATGCCTTCTTCCCATCTCCCCCTTCCTTTTCGAGATCGAATTTCGACATAAGCAAGCTGTAAGTGCTTCGTCGCAGCTTGAGGTTCCGTTACGTCTCATACACCATCGCAGTCATGGTCCTAAAGAGGTCTACTTCGTCATCATGAGATCCGATTGAAGCTCGTCCCATTGTTCATCGGGCGTTTAGCAAATATGTGGTTAACGATGACGTTATCGACAGATCCGCTGCATTCTCGTATGTGGCACAGATGTCAGTACTGGACGAGGACTAAACACTTTTAGCTTGGGTCACTTTCAACAGTATAAAACCTCAGCTGTTTGGCGACAAATCGAACTGCAAGAAGTGATAGAAACAGTATAACAGTATCAGTAAGACTGTCTTTACCACTGTAGCTCTGCACCCTCGCTCATCACTGTCACAAGCAGACCCAGGCATACAGGAACTCGATGTCGGAACCTCATTTAGACTTTGCTGCAATTGCTCGACAAGACCTTGCGAGCAGGCCAACAGATGTAAGTTGCAGTTAAATCACTGTAGACGCGGACACTGAAAACTACACCTCATTACACCATAGGCGGAAATGGATGTAGTGATTGCCTATGTTCGGAAGAAATCCGCTCAAGAGCCCATTAATGAGGGGTTCGTTAAGACCGCTGGAGGTTCCTTCATATTCTTCCGTGTGGGAGCGTCTACCAGCGGCAACCCGCCCCGAAACCGCCACTATGTAATAGTTCGCGCAGTCTATCCGGATAATACTCACAAGGAGGTGACTACGGTGCAGTCTCCAGATCACGCGGTGACGTGGGGGGAATTGGACTCACGTTTGGACTTTGAGAAGAGCCTAAACGATTGTTACAGAAAAGAAGCGTTTTGAAAGAAGAAACTATGCGATGGTTGAGCATGTCTATCCAGGGGATCACTTGACCTTTACAGTGACTTCGAGGAAGATATAAAGTTATAACTGATTTGTAAAATTTATTAAATTTATGGAGACTCGCTATGACTGCCATTGACTCGTTGCGTGTCCTGCATCGTACGTATACAAGTCGTATCTTATTAGAGCGAGCCGAGAATTGGACTATTGGGTTGCTCGCAAGCACGAGAATACGATTTTTGCTCGCGTCATTGGCCTACACTGGAACAGCCCTTTCACTATATTGCTTCTTAGGATGCATTGAAACAAATGACGCGGTACGAGGCAACACAAAGATTTCGGGGGAGCTCTAAAACATCTATTCTGCCTCCAATCTCCTCCATTTACTTACGATTCCGAGGCTCGCCTCTTACTCATCCGTCTTTCCCAGAGTAAGTTTCTCCGCTGACTCTCCGACAGTTCTATCGGGAGGGGGTTACGTCGTGTCGTCGTGGGAGTCACTGTCAGAGGTGGAAGGGGGAGGTCATAGGGAAAGGCCTGAGTCTCGCCCACGATGGGTTCGTCTTGTCTTTCACGATCATCGTTGTCGAAGGTGCCTACGGTCGTCGTTGAATTTAAGGCGGTCTCTTCGCTCGATGAAGATTCTTTGCTGTTGTCTCCATGGTTTGAGCCTCGAAGGATCTGGTGGAATGCGTATTCTTGAATCTTGGACCCGCTCAGAGTTTGCGAGCTGGCAGTTTCGGGTTCGGGTTCCTGTGATTCTTCTACTGAGGTACCGCAATTCCTGCAGTAAGGGCCTCCCTCCCCATCTTTCTCCGCGGCCTCAAGAGCCCCTTCACAATTTAGACACGTATCATGGGTGGTGGGATCTGTGCTTTGCATATCAGATACCTGCGCACTCGTGCTTTGGTTCCCTCTAGCTAAAAGCGAATTGAAGTAGTCGTTCAAGACATCTATCTGGGAAGGGGGTTGAGCCGAGGGTGGAAGCGCTCCAGTAGTGGCAAGAGAGATTCGGTCTGGTCCTGCCTCAGAGAGACTGCGTTCCAATTCGTCTTCCAATCCAGGATTCCCACGTAAAAGGCGTTCTCTATCGAATCCTGTCAGAAGAGCATGTCGATCCGCGTATTGAAAGACGTACATGTCTTTGAGTTCATCCCAATCCACAGGGTAGGAGGTACCATCATCGTCGATGACACTGAGTGAAGTTGTGGTATTGAATATATGGTATAGAGACTCTAAAGATCGTCCTATCCGACCGACTGTAGTACGAATAAATTGTAAGCAATAAAGACGTAGAAAGGCGGCACATACTTTTCAGCTGGGTTGGTTCCCTCAAATTACTGTATTTTTCAACGACGAGGTCTTCGTCGCCCTTCAAGTCTTCAATGAAGACTGAATACGTGCCAAAATCCTATACATTAGATTTTCAGAAGACCGTCATAAAAGACGAGGGTCATGCATACTGAGCCAGTTCGCTTGATGTCTTCCTCGTCAATACACATGATGTCCAAATCCAAGTCCGTCGACTGTAATCTTCCTCAGTCTCCGTCAAATTTTTGGACGCAAGTTATCCTTACCTCAAAGGCTCGAAAGGCTACGGCTCCATAAGCAGACACCACTTCCTGTGAGATTCAAAGGTTGGACACCGCGCGCATATATATGAATAATACTGTTTACCGGCATATCTGCAAGATCATCATCTTGAGAAGGAAGCTTCAAGTCGAGCTCGCTCTGAACGGTCGGGCTTATGCTTTTCTCTTTGGGCAACTGCTTCGCTCTGGAACCATCTTTTCGTTTTACAGTGATCGCTGTCTTCAACCTTTCGTACCACGGTCGATCAAACGCTCTGAATGTTTCGATGAAGATACATTGGTCGTATGGAGGCTCTTCGCCGTCCGGGATCGGTGTTGGTCGAGGTGGCCCGTGTCGCTTTGGAAGAGTGAGATTCTCGGACCATCTTCCCCACAATGTGCCAGACGCATTGACGGTGACTGCCTTGATATTGAATGACGCTGCGTGCTCTTGACTTCGACTGCTGAAGGCAATCGTCGCCCAATCGCCTGTCATCACGCGGCCGGTGATGAGAATCAAGTCATTGAGATTCTTGACCGGTTTTCTTTGTTTCTGAGCCTCGGAGAACCACGTATACATATGTTTTATGAAATGTTCTTTTAGCACGTCGGGGAAGGGGGACCGCTCGACTTTAGCGCGGTATTTTGTGAAGAGGGACGCTCCTCTGTCTGCATTGCATGATACCTTTACGCAGAGTCCAACAGAGGCACCAGATATCGGCTCCCTCCTTCGGTTAAATGAGTTCATGTATGCGTGAATTTACTCAGATTTTATTACGCACCCTCCGGCTTCTAACTCAAGTCTCTCGCTCGCGACGCTCTCCGACGACAGAACACCCTCGTCGAGGTCTGCGAAGCGTTCTACTTGTCGGAAACGGGGTTCCACAGCTGGATGTCCGTCTTCAGGTGTAAGGACGTTGTGTAGTCGCTTGAAACGACCATGGAAGACGTATCCAACGTCGCCGACATGTACTTCGTCCTCTCCTTCACCTGGGTCGGGCTCGTATAGTCCGTATCCTATCTTTAGACACAGGAGTTGGTCGGCATATAGTTCGTGAATGGGAAGAAGCTTTGTTGGGTGCCTCGCGGGGTTCAAGTTCATCTTGTAGATCCTCGTAACTGTTCAAGCGAACTCTGAAGCGACGACGCGTACCTATGCCCAAACGCCCTAATATCCGGATCGATGTATGCGGTGCTATCAGCAACTCCCACCCACAGGCCGTCCGCACAATCATCGTAATCTGCCACAAATACGTATACGTCAATATTGGCGCCAGATCCACTTCAAAGTTGGATTTGCTCCCAAAATAGTGAACTGAGTGATCCAATGGTTCACGTCCAAAGAAAGAGACCGGGGGCGGTCTGCTTTGTTGAAGGATTTGATTTCGTCGGTCGACAACGACAACAGATAGGATTTTCGTTTTTCACTCCAAATATCTTGAGAAAAAAACCACAAGAGTGAGAAATGTCGTAGCGTCTATCAAGCATCAGAATCAAAATCAAATCCCGGTGTTCAAGTTGCTATTACACACCTCAAATTCTTGATTCATGACCCGTTCTCTTCTCCTCCATCCGTCTTCCATCCTAAGACAGTGCCTTCTCGTCACGACCGCTTTTGTGATTGCGCCGTCAATACCGCAGATTGAATACGGTTGGATTTCGAAAATGCTTGAGCTGCGTCCGTTCGTCGGATAGTAACCAGGAATGAGCACATTCTTTCTGTACAGCAGATTGCCGACCGCAGTTCTCTTTTTTTCCCCGTCAAGTGAAGCAGTGCGATAAAAAGTGGTCGTGGTCAATGCGAAACGTTGTTGCCGACTTGGCGATCTCCCGGAGACTCTGAACTGGGAAAGGTGACCGGCGAGGCGAGTTGACCAGAATCACCATAAATCATCCCTTCCATCCGCCTTCGCCCGTTCCGTTGTCGTCGTCGCGTCGTTCTTCGTGTCTTCAAGCTCGGAAGTCGAAGTCGAAGATATAGATAACTCGAAGCTCGTGGTCGTGTGGTGGGTTGTCTGCGGAGACAAAAAAATCCGGTTAGTGGCGAAGTACCGTGAGGTCAAGCTCCACGGGCACACGACGGGCGAACACTATCCCTCTTTGCTCTAAACCGCCATCGTCGACGTCGCGTCCACGACCACAGCGTCGTTCCCAGAGCGTTCGGGCAACGATGAGGAGCCATTTCGCCACCGTGCGGTCGACGACGGCAGCCTCGACGTTGCTGCTCCTATCCCTCTGCGGCGTACCATTAGCTTCCGCTTTCTCGTTCAACATCAACTCGACGCCTCAGCAATGCGCAAATCTCAGTCTATCGATAACTGGGTCTGGTGGAACACCTCCTTATAATGCTCTGGTTATTCCGTTCGGAGGATCTCCGCTGCCGAATAGCGTTGAGGCGAGGCGGATTATCTCGCAGTCGTTTGGTTCGAGCACATCCACGTCGTTCCAGCTCAATTACCCCACCGATTCTCAATTCATCGTTGTGGTGCGTCTCTATCACTTGTTTTCCAACTGTTATCCAACGACTTTCGTGTGTTCAGGTTAGCGACAACAAAACATTTGGGAGTGGAGGGACGTCAGCGGCCGCCGTTGTGACTGCTTCATCCGATTCCTCCTGTTTCGATGCCACGACGAGCGTGCAACCCGACTTTTTCTACAGCATAACGCCTGCGAACACAGTCGTGACATGTAATACGAGTTTCTTGTCGTGGGACCCTTCTCAAGTTCAAGGGTATGTTTTCCCCTAACTCCGCTCCTGGTGTCATGATCCAACATTTCATCCTCCTAGCACACCAACATTCTATGGTGTTATTCCCGGTGGAGAGTCGTTCGAAATACCAAAAGGGAACGTTCAAACTATATCAGGCGAAGGAACAGGATTCAATTGGGTAGCGAATGTGCGGGCGGGTTCTACACTCATCATCGGGGCAGGGGATAACAGAGGACTGAATGCGGGGGGGAGTGATACTTTCACTGTTCAAGCTGGCCAATTCCCTTCGACTTCGTGCTTAAACGATACTTCTCCCTCATCTACACCTGGCAGTCCAGCGGGAGGTTCATACCCTACGAGTATCAATGGCTCCGGTACAGGCGGAAGTGGCGGTGGCGGGTATGCTCTTTATCTTCCCATCTCGAATAATCACTCACTTTTCGTAGGTCAAATACAGGCGCAATCGTAGGCGGAGTAATTGGAGGTATCGTCGCGCTCGCCGCACTTATCCTTGCACTCTTCTTCTGGAGGCGTCGCAGGCGTTTCCACCAGCAGAAGGCTCGCACCGATCTCTTCACTGACGACGAAGGACCAAACAACGCGGCGGCACAGACTGCCAACGGACAACTCGCACCGGAGCCGTACATTGTCCCAGAGCGAGAGACTTCTGAATACGGGGGAACTCGTGTGAGCAGTGGGGGTGACTCCGCAGCAGGGGGTGCAGGTCTGCTGTCCGCACTCGGATCGGAGGGACGCGGTCAGGACAGGCGATATTCCGCGACCTCGTTCTCTACGTCGCAACCCACGTCGACCTCCTTTGACGGAGCGAGGCCAAGTACGCCGGGCACGTCGGTCTCGAATACAACGGGTTACACAAGGAAGAGCGCTGCCCCTCCGCAGATGAGACCTGTGAATATCATTCAGCACGACGACGCTGGTCTCGCACCACAAGAAGGCGACGAAGACGCGCAGGAGGCGGAAACAGTAGAACTTCCGCCTGCATACACGAATCTCAAGGCAACGGCGGCGGCGGAAGAATAATTCTTCGCCCTCTGTCTTTGTTTGGGTACGCTCTGAAGTCTTTTTTATTTTATATCATCATCGTTTGGATGGTAATCACGGTGCACGTAGTATTTTCCCCTGCTTTCCTTTCATGCACTAAGGTTGTGCGGACATTTGACTGGACTTTGATCATTGGACTTATCTGTCTCGTACAGTGACTCCTTCCGACGCTTCCGTACGGCAGCACAATCATCTTGCCCTCGGATTGCTTGTTTCCTTCTTTCTTTCAAAAGCATTTTTATTAGCTAATCTTCTGTGGAAGTTGTGCTCCGTTACGAATCTTTCATTCCCTTGCATTTACGATAGCCATCCCCTGCTTTACAGCTCTCGCGAAAATACTCGTATCAGTTTATTTGATTTGCTTCTAAAAACCCACTTCAATATCCTATAGAAGCCGTTGACCGTCATCTGTAATATTACCCTGTACCGTATTGCACATGCTTGATGTGGAGAAAAAATGCTTGAGAAGGAGGAGGGTGAATCGCCCGCGACAGTACCGACAAACTTTCTCTCGAGTGCTTTGCCAAGTACGCCCGTTCGAAAACTCCTCTCGGATCCTAATCCAAACGCCGGACGTCACTGGGAACAGTAAACCACAAGCCTAGCATCGCGCTCATCACACTAATGACACTTAGAACACCCTTTGAATCAGCACTAAAACTTGAAAGAGAAGGTACGCAATGGAAAATAACTCACAGCGGCTGCAAGCTCGCAACACCGAACTTCGATGACATCGTCCCGGTGATGAACGGGAGAACCGCTGAACCCGTCTGGGCGAAGCCAGAGATCCAGCCAACTGCGCCAGACAGAACCGAGTGCGGGATAAGACGCCCCGACATGTTCATGACGATGGGGTAGATTGGACCAAGGAGTAGGCCAATGAGAGAGGTGGCCACGGCGTTTTGGATGAGGGAGGGGGTAACCCAGACTGTCACTTCGAGGCTGGAAGATAAGATAGCGTGTAAGAATAAAAAAAGAAGTTTGGAAGGGAGTGGTTCGCACCCGATCGCGAGAACGAGATACAACCAGATAACGCGTCTCTCACCAACCTGATTTTATTGTTAGACTTGCAATTAGAGGAGAATGGAACGAAGGTCGTACCTTCCGGTTCAACCAAATGAACAATATCCTTCCCAGAGCAAGTCCTAAAAACCGGATCTAATGAGAGTTCAAAGCCAAGGAGAAATGGGCCTTGCCTCCGAAAAATCCAGACGTGATGTAACCAGACGAATGCCCTCCACCTCGCTTCTGTTCCACGAATGTGACTATCCATCCTAAAGGTTTTTTTAGTCTTATCAATTGTGATTTTCTTCAAGTTATCGACTATTGATTCGCACCTCCAATCGTGACTTCGACTCCGACGTACGCAAAAAGGAATAATGCAAATATATGAACGATCTTGAGCTTGAGTATGCGAAGATACTGGTTCTCATTATTGATTTGTGCCCCAGATGTCTGCGTAACATGTATGGGGCCCTCGTTTCCGAGGATGTCTAGAACAGAGTAAATCGAGCTTTCAAGCACAGGAAACGACTTTGACAGCACCTTTTAATCGTCTGAATCGGAAAACCAAGACCAACGACATTATATTCACGAGGGAAAGGCCAAGCGAGATGAGAAAATGAAACGACCACCTAGGTACAGCTGCGAAGTGCGTCGAAGACAACGGGGATACAAGAGCCCCGATACCTGCAATCCGTTCGTTGTAAGACAAGCATGTATAGTTTTGAATCTCGCCGTACCATAGGTCATCTGGTAAATGCTCATTTTCAGTGAGCTATCGGGAAGCCTTAGGACGTACACCATCGTCTGAGAGAGCTGAAACAATAATGAGGTCTTGAAGATAGAAGTAAAATATTATAGATTACCTGTAAGGATATTCCAAAGCCCGAGAAGCAGTATGCCATACAGAACAACGGGAAAGGTGGTGCAGGGCTTTGCAATGAGTATGCAATCATCTGCAACGTCGCTCCTTGAGTCCCAGATGAATTGAAGATCAAATTATCAGTCATTTTGAAGCGTACCAATGACAACTATCTTTAATATTTCGTTGATTCAGCACCTGTGCAATCAATGTTAAGGTAAATCTTACCCTCCCGAATCCTAGCGCGTTGGATAAGTAAACGTTAAGAAACGATCCGAACAAAAAACCCTGTTTGAAAATTAGATCCATGTAGTACGCCCATCCCAGCGAGAATACCGACGGAGCAGTAGCAGACGAAAATGATGGATACAACAGTGAAGCCAACCTAAAGAAAGAAAGGTCAGAGAGCGCAGTTTTTTTCCACAAACAAGATTAAAAACGTACATGATAATGGGCTTGAATGGCAGGAAGGAGCGGTCCTTGAGTTCCGTCGTTCCATCCCAAAGTGAACATGAAGAACAAGATGGCGATGAAGCCCACAATTTCAAAGCGTTTTCTTACTGCAGCAGGACGACCTTCCGCGTTTTCCAGAGCGAGGCCGATAGGCCTTATAATTGGTGTATCATCGTCAACCGTAGCAATAGTTGCGCTGTTAAGCTCAATCTCCTCGACGACTGGAGGAATATCGACTTTGACATCAGAGACAAGACTAGCGGCCATGATGGGGTGTTCAAGGTGGTGAGCAGCAAGAGGCCCATTAATAACAGGTGTCGTACTTGCGGGAGAACCTTGAACGCGGGGCCTGGTGCTAGATTGTCCTTATACGCGATTCTATTTCCGGGGAAAGCTCGGTAAATGCCAACCTGTGAAATTCACACCCGTGACTGAAACCATCTCAAATGCTATTGTGCAGCTCGGATCTACAGGAACAGTTAGACAAATCACAAGGAGGGAAGGTGCAGAGGCGAACCGCATATTCGTCTTCCCATTCGAAGTAGTCAACTGGCCATGGACTCACATCTTCAAAAGGTCATTTACGAAAGTAGACATTTCGCAATAGGTCAAAAACACAGCGGAAGTACCCCAGAAAATTTCCAGTACACGCGCAGAATTTGTTTGATAAGCCATTACGTCTCAGAAGGCGTAAAGGCCTTCCGTTCGGAATCCGTTGAGTGTACCCCATGAGAAAACCTCGACCACGCCCGTTCGACATCCCCGCGCACGCCCGAACGGACAGATAGTGCCTATGGTTAGTTAATTCAGCAGAATCAACGTGCCTTTATTGTTTCAACCCACTGATATACATCGTAAATATCAATGCTCTTATGTCTGGAAGCGCATTGAATACTCACTTTCAACTTGAGCCAGGCTGCGAATCGGACTACGATTGCTCTGATTCTGGTGCGGAGGAACGAAACGAGTTGTACAGGACGCCAATATCATCCTCATAGACAGGGAAACCAAATTACTGCAGTGGGCTTGAGTACTTGAGGAGAACACGATGTCCATCGACATTTTGTGGCAGTGTCGTTTTTGCTTCGGACGATGATGAAGTTGACGAGCAACTGCTAGACTCCTGCCTTATTTACCGAAGCTAAGGATCGGTGGAGAGCTAGTTATGTAGTCAGATGTGCTCGAATTTTGCTCAAGAGGAAGATAAGGAAGATGTGAGCTTGCGAAGACAAGTGGAAACCACGACATCACGCAGACGTGGTTTACACAGTCACTGGCAGTACGGAAGGTCGATCGCACGAGCACATCACAACCCCGACCGATTGATAGAGATGAAATGTAGATGAAAGGGGACGTGCCATTTACACTTACACACCTCTCGTCATTCACCTTCTTACCTTCCATTATCTTCGTCGATGCCGCCGCTTGTTCATCATGTCGGATATTTGCTGGGACAGTGCACCACAATCCCAGTATTGCGCCCATAACGCTAATGGCGCTGCGAGGGACGAAAAAAATGCATTAGCAACAATGACAATGACACGTCGTTTTGACAAATGGCTCACAGAGGGGACGCCATCGTCCCGGTGAATGGGAGGACCGCTGAATTCGCATGTCCAAGACCAGAGATCCAGCCCACCGGGTCGGACAAGACAGAACGGGGGATTTATGGACCCGACATGTCCAGAACTACATGTAAGGGATAGATCGGGTCTAGGAGTAGCCCAACCAGAGAAACGGCCACGACATTTTGAATCAGAGATGGAATGAACCATACCGTCACTTAGAAGCTATAAGCGATGCAAACTGTCAGGCGTGCAAAAAGGCATCTTTGAAGGTCGCATACCAGCTTGCGAGGAAGAGGTGAAGTCAGATTATGCGTCTATCCAACCTGCACTCACGTCAAAGAATTGCAATACTCATAATGGAACGGTTCACTAACCTTCCGATTCAATCACGCAGACAAAAATCTTCCGATGGCAAGCCCTGCGGACAGTCAAGTTGAGAGGTTTGGGTGAGAGTCAAACCGAGAAAATATAAGTATACCCTGAAGAAACCAGAGGTGAGAATCCGGACGAACGAACGCCCCCCGTCACGCCCCCGCCCCATAAAAGTGACGATCCGATACGGCGTAATTTTCGACGCGGTATAGGAGATCCTGACATGAAGGGAAGGTGGCAGGTGGGTTTGACCAGTACGCGATGATGATTGCTTACGTTTAAAAGTGGCCTGCGAGGCTTCTCTTTTTTGGGACGATTTAACGAGCACTTGATAGTTTTCTCCCTGCTCAACCAGGATGACGCCGTCAGATCTGCTCAAAGGCAAATGCAATTTAGGACGATGGAAGGTGCGAGACGGAAAAAGTAGAGGATGGGGAATGTGACTTACATGTACAACCGGAAAGCGCGATATCGATGTGCCATGGCCTACAATATCAGTGCAAGAACTTAAGAGGTGACGCACGTCATTCGATCAGAGTGGACGTAATCGTGAGCTAGTGCGAGAGAAATTGATGAAATTGATTGCAGAACAGTTTCCTCATGTGCAAAACAAACGATAGCGTGCTGTACCTGTACAATTATAATACACATTGGGTTGATCCTTCCAGCAGAAAGCGAAAGAGATGGAAATTCGGTGAGTTCGTTATCTGAAGGCTGAGATCAGAAATTGCGTGCTAATGGTTGCAGAGAACACGCACAATCATTTCCAATACCACTCAACATAGTCGATGTACCACTTCGGCTGGCCCTCCAATCCGAACTCCCTCATGATTTTAGGCCATTCCGCCCTATCAAGCTCACCATCCTCAAAATTATAATTAGAGAGTACCGTGACTGCGTAACCCATCGTCTTCGTCGAAGGGTCACAGATGGGAGCCAAGTCGGGAAAGACGTTCAACTGCAGTTCCTCGCAACGACGTCTGAATGCTTCCATTTTATGCACGAACCCCGGCTTTCCGTCTTCTTCTTCTTCCGATCCGTCGTCCGAATTGAAGACGTAACCGTCATCCTTGAGATATTCTTTGAGATTTTCATGGGAAGGTACGATCCCTCTTTCTTTGCAAAGACGGACGAGCAGGGCATCGTCGATACGCCATCCCAAATGAAGTGTGGGTGGATTTATCTTGAGATTTTGACATGCAGACGCTAGGAGGAACCCAGGGAGCTGATCTAAAGGTTGTACCTCGAATGCTTTTTCCTGGTCCTGAGTCAACGAGAGCATCAGCACATGTATCGTAACTTTGCGATGTCATTGAACGTACGGAGGCTCGAATTATTCCTTTCTTCGGGAGGAGTGGAAAGCTGAGCGCGGGTAGTTCAGATTGTTGCGCGGCCATGCTCAGACGACAGTGTTAACCAGGGGGGGATGTGTTGCTGGTGGTTCGCTTCGAAGGCGCTCGCCTATAAACACCTCTGATCCGCTATCACGTGACAAGCCTTGTGGCTCACTGGCGGCATGCTCGCGTTTCCAGTCACAACAGCGATGACCTAGATAACCTGAAGCCAAGGCCTGTAGTTTATTATGGTGCGCATAAAGCGTACGCATACGCCTATTGTCACTCAGGCCCCATGCTGCTCGAGTCCTTCACGCGCTCTTGCGGCTTCACGAAAGCGGATTGCTGTGGGTCCGCAAAATCTGTGAACTCAATGTCCAAATTACCGAGCGTCCAATTTCTATTGTGCAGGTGAGTATCGATAACATGTTGGACAACCTCGACTACTACTCCTTACGCGGTACAATAGGACAGTGCCTTCTCTTGATCGAGACAAATAGCTGAATTCGTCGAATAATTTGAATCTTTCTGCTGATAGTAGTCTGATACGGTGCCAGGAGTGGCCAGTGGCCTCAAAAAAGGCACGAGGTAAGTCCAATAAATACTGCAAACGCTCTCTTCGAATTGCAGATATCGTTCTCTCTTCCCTCCTTTGCCCCCTCTTTTCTTCGGTGAGGCCTCTCGTTCGTTTCTCCCTCTATATATTTCATGCTAACTCTGCTCATTCTAATTAATGTCTAGAGTTCCAAATGGCGCCTCAAGATATCAGCATGAAGGGAGAAGATCATTTCGCCCTGGTGGAAATGATGGTCGATGACGCGAAGGAAGCTGAACGCGAGTCTCAGTTCCATGAGCTCTATACTGAGCTGTTCTACCATCAATGCCGTTCCTTCCAAAAAAAGGGTGTTTACCTTTCCGTCGCTCCTCAGCAAGAAGTTGGGTACCAAACCTTCGACACTGGTAGGAAGTTTATTATAGCTTGTACGGCGTGCGCTGACTTAGTTTCCGTTCCTGTGATAGGCGATGTCGAGGAGTCGCAAAGGGTGACACGGTCTGCGATTAAGAATGACAACAGATTCGAGTTCATAGCGCAATACACTACTTCTGAGGAATCGCTGGCTGTGTTCACCGAAGAAGGGCCTTCCTTCTCTGTGGAGGATGAGGAGTCGAACAGACAGGGGAGAAAAGGACAAGGTCAAGACTCGACCACCAAGGGAACCAAGCCGAAGCGCAAGCGCAATCAATACAAGATTTGGACCCCGCCGACGACTTGGATTCGACCTGACCTCCTTGTATATGCGCGTATCAAGACCATTACAGGAACTGTGAACAAGAAGGTTTTGTTCATACTCGAGATGAAAATGGACCAAAACGCGTTCGACCTCGAAAGAGACCAAGCGAACCGCGAGCGCCTGACGGCCTCTCTTTCGAAAGTTGTCGCGCAGGTCCTGGCTCAGGCTCAGTTTCTTTTCGCCGAGCATCGGGACCAAGACTCCATCCATGCCATGATCGCTGTCGGCTTTTTCTTTGTGGATTTCACGATTGAGCGCTCCCGTCTGCCCGACCTGAAGGAAAAGGAAGGTTGCTTGTATAACTCCAAGAAAGGCAAAGCTACGAGGGATTCTGCGACAATCCTTCAAATGGCAGGAGTTTCGAAGGATGCCTTCTGCATCCTATCGAAGAATAGAGAGGATCTAAGCCTGGAATTCTTCTCGGCTTGGAAGAGGGCTCGCGAACACTTCGAGGAACTGCGCGATCACTGATATTATCAGTGATAATGGTGGTTCTGGGTCTTTGGGTTATCCATCGCTTTAATCTGTAATTTAGAACGAATTCAGCTGTATTTTCCCCTCTAAATTCTCAATGTAAGCAAATTCCTTCGGGCGATCATGGTTTTCGCCATCTGCTCGCAAGAAGGAAAGTTGTATCCCAGTGTGTTCTCACTATGAATAACGTTGCATTATGTCATTAGGAAGATGGCATGACTTACTAGCTCAGTGGGGCACAGTTTTTGTGAATCGTAAGAGGATGTTGTACTAAGACGTCACCATCGAAATGGTGTCTTCGAGTGAATCTTCGTATATGTGAGCCATCGTACTTAGTATGTTTCGCCATCTCCTTGGAACGACAAAGCTTTGGCACCCCGAAATTGAGGACGAACAGGCGGAGGAAACCTAAAACATATCCATTCTTTATTGAGGATCGTAGACTGCGCTCACCGGAAAACTCCAGAGAAATTGCGGGTACATGCAGAGGGTTCTTCAAAGAACGTCGATGCGTTTTTTACACCGATACCAGTCATCTATACGTCAGGTGACCGTTGAGGTGCGCGAAACGAAGAGATAGCCAGACTCCCAGAGTCTGTAACTGTACTGGCACTGTAAGTGTCCACTACCGTAGGTCGTGAAAATTTACCACCAAACCCATAGAAATAAATGAGTATCGTTTCAGATAGTATATCAGATTTTTATCGTCGAGTTCAGCAGATTCAAGGACAATTCTGCGTCGTTGGTCACGATGGCAGGGGACAGACTGAGACTTAGGCTCGGGACCAGCCGTTCCTCCCATTTTGGGACGGCAAAATTACCGGAACGGCTGGTCCACACGGTCGTCGTTTTGGCAGGCCCCGCCAAAATGCTCGACGGACTTCAACAAATTTTGGCCTCGAAACTCGCACAAAACATGTTTTTTATCGATATGATATTTGGAATCTACGGATTTCGCTGATTCGAACGAAATCGACATGAAAAAAAATTTTTTTAATGAGTTGTTGCCTACTCCATCCCTCTCTATACATCGTCTTCGCCATCCGGCTCCCCTCCGAGTTCGTCGTCCGAATCATATCCACCAAAACCTGCCATTTCTTCATCTTCGTCGACATCGGGGTCAAATACTAGATCATTGACGTCCTCTTGGAGTGCGTCCAGCATGAGGAGGATGTCCTCTTGAGGTGAGATCCCTTCAAACGCGACATTGCCATCGTCCGTTTCAGGCTCTTCGACTTCGTCGTCTGAGCCAGTCTCGTCTTCATCAGTGGTTTGAAGCGCACTGGCATTCCGCTCACTGCGCTCAGCAATTTCCGCCGCTTGATCGGTCGGTGGAGTGGGTGTCTCCAAGTTGTATCCTTCCGCACCTCATTACACCAAATATTGTGAGTGCATAACCAGAATAAATCCGATAGAACTTACTGCGTGCATTTTCCGTGGCTGCTTCCGGTGAGTCATGCAATAACGAGACGCCAACCAAGGGTTTATTTCGTCGACGGCGTTGAAGCTTCGCAAACGAAGCGTTGTAGTCGTCGAGTGGGGTCGACTGTCCCCAAACCAGTTGCGTACGACCTTCGCTAATGCAGTCTCTTGCTGGCTCATCGTCGTCAGACAGTTTCCGGCCTTTTCTCACCGCGTAGATGTCGTGCTTGGCTAGACTCTCCATGAGAACCTGTATATCCTTCGAGAGATCGGGTGCGCCATGTCGGTTGCTGTTCTTCGATCCAAGTGACAACGCCATCTTCTTGTTCAACTCTCGTAAAAGGATGCACAGAGGTCCTATCATCTCCGCCCACTCCCAAAAATTAGCTTTACCCCCTTGCGCGCGAAATATGTTCTGCGGTGCAATGTGTTAATCCGTAAGTGTGAATGACGGACTGATGGCAGCAAGATGGCAAACACACCTTTAAGAGATTATTGAAGAATTCTTGTTGCAGATCCATCTCAATGTTACCTTCGGGACTTCCTGACGGGTTTAAAAAGAGATGTTTGGCAATTATTTCTCTGAGAAATATGTATGAGATCTGAGAACGAGATTCATTAGAAATTTCAAGACATACCGATCTGAACTTGACCAAACACGTTCGAAGTTATGGATGAATTCCAGTGCTTCCTGCGCGTACTTATTACGCCCTCCTCCTCGGAACGCATGTGCCCATAGCTTGAGGACGGTCAACACTCTGCCAGCATCACCACACTTTATTGCATCTGTAAATTCTCGGAGGATGAGTGCGTCACGCATGAAGAGAACAGCGTTCTCGAATATCATGTCGCCACCTTCTCCATCGCCGGCTCGTTCCGCACGTAGTTTGTCAACGACACTTGTGTTTGCAAATTGATCTACGACAGCTGCCGAGTGTGCCATGAACTGGTCCCAAGTGACCTCCTTTGCGTAATCTTCCAGCGAAGAGTGACCCGATGTTTGGAGTAGACAGTGGAGAACGCGTGCGTATAACGAGACATTTATAAGGTTTCTTGATGTTCGGAAGTTAGGAGGGGAGGATGCAGTGATTGCTTTGCGGTGAAGTAAGGTGTTATGGGCGGTGAGCGACGCAGGATTGGTGAGGTCATGGTTTTGCAGTCCGAGGTGAGTCGTGAGCGTGAGATTCGTCGAGTTCATTTTACCATGGAACAAGCCAAGCACCTTTACCATCCACGCAAATGATTTCCCGTCACCTTCATTGCCTGCGCGGACTGCAGCGACAGAACGAAGACGAGCCATCGAAAGTTGATCCCCAGAAACAAACTTCATCTTTTCGACGAACTCCCTGCTGTCAATGTCAAGCCCCAACTCCGCAAATACTGCCTCGATGACCTCCGCATTCCCTGTATTTGAGGATTCGTCGATATGAAATGTAGGTAATGGATATATCGTCGATTTCTCCGTCTTGACCCTCAGTTGTGAAAACGGCTGTGTCTCCGCAATTTTAGAGCGAAATTTCTCCATGTGTGGGCCACCATGCTGGGATGCAATTCGTGCGACCACATGAACAAGTCGCTGTCGGAAAGCTACACTTTCTTCCAAGCCCAGGTCAATGTCGTCTATTGTCAATGGGCGGGCTTCGCAAAATGCCTTGAGGTGATTTAATGTGCGTAGGCTTTCTGGTGATTCTCTCTTTATCTTACGCATCGACACTGACGTTCCGTTTTGCTGAATATCTACCATAACTCGTGAGTCCTTACAAAACGTCATGATATCGAGGATAAATACCTGTTGTTTTCCCGAGAACTTGATCATGCGGTCCCCACTCCCCGTTTATGTTATCGTAAGTAATCTGTATGTCCCCATCCTCTGCGGCCTTCCGAGCTTCCAAACGACATGACTGTGATAATAATTCCAGCGCTCCCGGATGACGAGTCTTTTTCGGTGTAGCGGGGACGTAAGGGATCCGGTTTTAAAAAAACGCCGTCGCCAACGGAAATGTTGTTTAAACTGCGTTATTTAATCTACATATAAACTACTTACAACAGCGGCCTAGGGGAGCTCCTTGGGCCTTGGGGGGCAATTAAAGCAATCGAGTTTAATTGTCTTTCGAGGTCGGGCACCTGGGGAGATCATTTCATGTAAAAGAATTGCATTAAAGAATTAAACTAATTTAAATACATTTAATCTACAGTAGCACAGCGAGAGGGGAGGCGGTGGAAGATACGCCGAAAAGAAGGGGGGGTTCCGAAACGAGATGAGGGGGTTTCGAGGAGGGTGAGTGGATGGAGATGAACGTGGAGGCTGGCCGTACTGTAAGAGGCCGGGAGGAGAGTGGGTGGGGTAGAGAGGGTGGCAGTGTGTGTGGTGTGTAGAGCCGTTTTGGTGTTTTAATAAAGTAGTCTCGAGTTTGTAAGATTTCCCCTTTCTGTTCTGCTTCTTTCTCCACTGTTTCCCGCCCTCTCCTTTGTGTTCTCACAGTGTCGGTGGTTGAGAGTGCCGGTGTTGGCATGTACAGTCCACGTTTTGTTTGCGCTTTCCAGCTTTTGTTTCGGGGATGTGTTTTGTTGGTTGGCTGTGTCGCTGCTTTCACGCTTGTTTGTGCGTGTGCCCGGCTTTGTGTCTTTTGGATTTTCTGTTGTTCGTTGTCCATGCTGTTGGGTTTTGTTGGTGGATTTCTGGTTGTGGGGGCGGTTTTTGGGTTGTTTGGAGGTACGTGTTCGCTCTTTTTTGCTTTTTTTTGCTTTTTTACTCTATTCCCTGTTCTCTCTACCGCACAGAGTCTGCCACCCTCTCTACCCCACCCACTCTCCTCCCGGCCTCTTACAGTACGGCCAGCCTCCACGTTCATCTCCATCCACTCACCCTCCTCGAAACCCCCTCATCTCGTTTCGGAACCCCCCCTTCTTTTCGGCGTATCTTCCACCGCCTCCCCTCTCGCTGTGCTACTGTAGATTAAATGTATTTAAATTAGTTTAATTCTTTAATGCAATTCTTTTACATGAAATGATCTCCCCAGGTGCCCGACCTCGAAAGACAATTAAACTCGATTGCTTTAATTGCCCCCCCAAGGCCCAAGGAGCTCCCCTAGGCCGCTGTTGTAAGTAGTTTATATGTAGATTAAATAACGCAGTTTAAACAACATTTCCGTTGGCGACGGCGTTTTTTTAAAACCGGATCCCTTACGATACACGGTGTAGACTTCGCTTGGTGCTTAATTCCGCTATCGACAGTGCTTGCATCGGGCTCCAATACATCCTCCAGAGGTGCCTCGGCGATATCTGGTGCTTTTGGATTGGATGAATCTGCGTGTTGGGCTCGCAACTCGTCTTTGAAGATTTCTCGATGGCGCTTTCCCTGGCCCACCAGTGTTTGGTAGCTCACAGAATAGCCCAGGTGATTGCTTATCGAAAATTGCTGGCGCGACGCGCCGTTACCGTACATCCAGATCCCCATCATCAGTCGAAAATATATATTTTCCCGACTTCGTTCTCCGAGGAGTGCAATCAGTGCAGATGAGACTGCCTATCAAAACTTCAGTGTAAGATATTATGAATACATGCTCAGTAGAAGACTTTTGGTACGTACAAAATTCTTCTTGGTTTTCCTTGCTTCATTCATATCCCGATTCTGACGGTTTGTAGTTGCAAACACGCGTAACAGCCTTGCAGTCGACGGACATGCCTCTCGTATGCGATTGAACAGGTCAACGCAGTCAAATTTCCGGACAAACTCTGAGGTGATTTTGTCCGATTTTACGCGCATGATGCCGGACGCAGTGACAGCCTCGCCTTCTTTATAGATTGATTCGCATACTGTATCAAGTGCCCACTCGTGAAGCTCGGCTCGACCAGTTGGTGAGTTCTGCGATGTCATCAAGTTGTCTAAGATTGATCGCATTGCACCCTGTTTTTTGAAGATGGCATCCCAAATCCATTGGCGACCCGAGCCTCTGCGTATGGCATACTCGAATAAATCCACAAACAATATATCTTGGTCTTCGAGTTCTTCCAGGATTGAGTCCATGCACGCCGTTCGACGTACTTCCGCTCGCTTGGCCGCTGCTTCCTCCTCCTCGAGTCGCATCTGGGTGTTCATCATTCGGGACTCCGTAGATTTTGCTGTCGCCTTTCGTCGTTGATTATTCCGCCGTATCGGAGATGTTTCAAAGACTCCGGGATCGCTTGAATCCGCATGCAATATGCGTGTCTCTTTAGCTTCGCGGAGTTTCACCTGCCTTCGAGACCGCGATGGCTGTGAGTCGGACGGGAGTTGTATGTCGGACCCAACCAGCGTCGAGTCTCCTTTGTATGCATGGTCCTCGTCTTCGCTCGAGAATTGCATATCCCGAGACCCTTTTACAAAAGATGGTGATGATGGCATTGAAGATGGAGGAAGGCTACTGCTTTCGAAGTCTTCGTAGTCTTCATGGCTAGGTATCTCCCGAATGGAATCCAAAGGTGAGACACGAGTTGTTCTGGATAATTTGACCGATGCAGTCGATGTGCTTGATGTATTGAAAAGGTCTTCCGCCCCTCCCACTTCTCGCCCGCTCCGTTTTGAAGGTGCCAGTGGCATGTCGTCAGAGTCGACTACACCATCTGGCGAGACAAGTGTACGATCAGACACCGCAGACAGTTGCTGAGGCGCATAATGTCTGCTTGCGTTCTGAGGAGTCTGAGTGCTTCGGCTCGAAGGTACGAGTGGTATGTCATCAGAGTTTGTAATTATTGGAGAGAGATCCATGCTGATGGAATAATAGAAATAATGGGCAAAGACGAGAGGGAGGAGGCCAATGGGGGTCATTTGTCGATATACCCAATCCATCGACGGAAGCAAATTTCAGGTACGGTCGACTCTGTGCCATGCAGAATTTTTTTCTGTCGTCTCTGTTCCCCCCCTCAACCACGCTTACCATGGCCCGCCAGCCCACTGCATCTCTTCACTCTCAACATAGAAAAGTGCAATGCCGCCGAGTCCTTCCATCCTCCTTTCGAGATCCAACAAAGAATCCTGAAACATCTCGAGACAGCGAGCCGCGTCGGCTCAATGAAGAGGAGCTCGCCGAAGTCAAGAAGGCGATGGAAGCTCATTTTCAAGACGGAAGAATGCCGCGTGACTTTCAGATTGACATGGTTGTTGCTCAGGAGGAATCTCGAGACGCAATGTGTCATGCAGCGACTGGGCTAGGCAAGACATTCATTGCAGCGGCGCCATTCCTCCTTGAACGGAATAAAACACGGGTAACAATCATGGTCTCACCGTTGGTCGCCCTTCAGAATGAAATGGTGTGTTGTTATTTCATGCCCGTTTCGCGAATCTAAACAATTCAAGGTCGAGACATTCAAGAAGGAATATGGCGTCACTGCAATTGCAATCAACAGTTCGCATGGCGGCTGTACCTACAAGGTTATGAAGGTGTGAAGCAAACAAATCGGCCCTACAAGTTGTTACTCACTTTTACGGTTCTAGGACATTGCTTCGGGGATGTACAACATTGTACTTCTTTCGCCGGAAATGCTCCTCACGGAGCGCTTCATCCGAAATGTGCTCCGAAATAAAGAGTTCTCCGCTCGGGTGTACTCAGTCTTCATTGACGAAGCACACTGCATTTCGCACTGGGGGGAATCATTTCGCAAACAGTACGGACGTTTGGGGATGATCCGTGCTTTCTTACCGAAGGGAACACCTGTAACTGCGGTCTCCGCATCGCTTACACCAAGAGTAGCTCGAGATGTACGAGGATCTCTCCAATTTCGGGATGGCTATCTGTTCGTCAACAAAGGCAATAATCGGTCGAATGTGTCGTTGGTGGTCAGGTCAATACACAATAAAGCAGACTCGTACACCGACCTAGATTTCCTCATACCCGACGGCACGACTCAGCGTTTAGCAATCAAGAAAGCTTGGGTATACTGCGATCATATCCATGACGGCTCGGACATCGTAGATCATCTGCAGGATAGACTTCCTCCCGAGCTTCACGATGCCATCCGCCCATACCACGCAACACTCGAACCCGATTATCGAGAGAAGTGTATGCGCCTTTTTCGAGAAGGCCACATTAGAGTCCTTATATGCACCGATGCGGCTGGAATGGTACGTCAAGGTTTATCTTGATGAATGAAGGAAACTGACGTTAACATACTTCGAAATTTAAAAGGGTTGCAACGTACCTGATGTCGACATTGTGGTCCAATGGAAACTAACAGGGAAACTTTCGAGCTTCATCCAGCGGGCAGGGCGCGCAGCGAGAGGGCCAGATAGGACGGGTATTGCTGTGCTTCTGGCGGAACCATCAGCATACACTCTTGATACGTCGCCGCCTGACGAACCTGCTTTCGATGTGAATGAAGCATCTCAAGACGGCGCAACCTCGCAAAGTGGAAAAAAAACTAAATCAAAGAAGACTGCGAAATCAAAGACGAGCCAAGCGAAGAAGTCTCGTCCTCAAAAGCCTCGCCTCTCAAAAGAGGTTGCTGAACAGCATGGACGATGGCGCGGGCAGCGTGATGGAAAGGGCGATTCCGTTCCTTCACTATCTGGTGCTGCCGTTACTACCTCACCTCCGGAGGTTCATATTCAGGAAGACACCGAAGGCACCCATGCGTTGGTCCAAACCTCAACATGCCGGCGAACGGTCATCTCGAGTGTTTTCGGGAACCCAACACCAGGTCTGTTCTGTACGACTATCCGGATAATCAAAGTACTAATGACTCACAATTTACGGATATGCTCTCAGTCGTGACGGTTCCGTGCTGCGACATATGCGACCCCACACTGCTGGATCTCACTCGCCCAGGCAAAGCGAAGAAAACTCCTCGGAATCCGAAGGCCCCAGAAATAAATCCGGATCCGCACATCGCACTGTCACTCCGTAACTGGCGATCGCGTATCTATGAACGCGACTATCCTGGAGCGTTCTTTGGTGCTTCGTCATTGTTGCCTGACGATGCTATAGACATCATAGCGTCACTCCCACTCTTCACCAACAAACTTATAGAGGCACACCTGCAGAACAAATGGAGGTACTGGACGAGATATGGCGAGGATCTCGTGCAATGTGTGCTGCATGCGGTCGAAGAATCTGAAGGAGCACTAGTTGTCTCGGAGGGAGTTCACGGAGACTTGGAATCAGGTCCACAGATTGGTCAAGAGCCCGAGCCACGCACCTGTGAAGCCAGCGACGACAGAAATATCGCCCAGTTGAACGTGTCGGCTTCAGCTTCCGGGGCACGCTCATCACGAAGTCGACAAACTGAACTTTCGAAGAATCCTCGACCTGCTAAACGGAGGCGAGCAAATAAGAGGGCCCAGGGTGACGCTATTGAAGGTGCCAGCGTATTCGAGCTTGACACCACGACCGCGGAATCAAATGCGACGGCGCATGCGTCGGGGAACGTGGGTAGAGCTGGTAGTGAAGGACAGCCAGCGATACAGTCTGTAAGTACCAAGTCGAAGAGCAAGCAGAATGGGCATCGCTGATTGAACGCTCTCACAGGCCGCCGCCATACCTCCAATCCCTAACACCGTCGAGCTCGTTCCTATGTCTTATAGAGTCCCCGTATCTCACACACAGTCCTTTGGGTACTATTCATCGTACATTCCTTACGATAGACCGCCTTGACCTACCCATGTAATTTATTTGCGGAATAAACTCGATTTTTGGATCAAAATTTTTTTAATTTCATGTCAGTATCTTTTGAATCTACGAGCTCCGTAGATTCCAAATATCGTATCGACAAAAAACGCGATTTTGGGAGGTTTGAGGCCAAATTTTCGCAAAGTTCGTCGAGCATTTTGGCGGGGCCTGCCAAAACGACGACCATGTGGACCAGGCCTTGTGGAAAGTTATCCCGTGGGCAACACGCGTCTCATCCCAATTCGTCCTCTTTTCCCACAACGTCTTTCTCGGAACTTTCCACAAGGCCTGGATACGAGGCTAACTGAGACTTGCTGCAGATGAATCTGACGAAGCAACGGAAAACTAAACTGATAATCGTGAGAAAGTAGCACCATATACGCGAGTGGGAGCAGACGACGTGTCCGCTGCTCTCGAGATCGCTTGTTTGTTGTAACTTTCGCTCGCTTTGGACGCACAGTCGTCGACAGCGAGTCAGGACGCCTACTTTACAGCTCGAAGAGTAGACTTACCCACAAAAAAGTATGTTTCCAAGGCAGGTCATCGAGGATTTGGAGGACCGCGACGGTTCGTGTGCACGTCACATCTTTCGCGCAATGTGAAGCTCATCGAAGTCTTATGCAGGAGTCCGCCTTTCGTGGTGTGGAACATGGCCGTCCTCGAGAATAGAGGCGACGAGGGCCGTTGTCCCTATTGCCGCGCTTTATACGCCCTTAAAGCAACGGGAAGACCTTCCTGTGGTGGAGTATGATCCCGTTCAATGCAAGCCGCCATGCAGAGCCATTTTGAATCCGAATTGGTGCGTGGTCGAAGCAACTGTAAAGGAAGAACTTGTCTGATGAAGAGCTTTTAGCCAAGTTGATGTCCGAGCGAAGCTTTGGATCTGCCCCTTCTGCCTTTCTCGCAATGCGTTTCCACCTCAGTACAGAGAAATCTCGCCAGTCAATCTGCCCCTAGAACTTCAGCCTAATTCCACGACCATCGAATACATTCTGCCACGACCAAGCCCTGTACCTCCCATCTTCCTCTTCGTTGTCGACACATGCTTGGACGAGGAGGACCTGGCTGCTCTCAAGAGCGCGCTAATCGTTGGCTTGGGCATGATCCCTCCTTATGCGCTCGTTGGCTTGATCACATACGGCACGATGGTGCGCTTGAACCTCCTCTCAATCAAAAGCTCTTTGTCCTGACAAGCTTGCTAGACCCAAGTGCATGAGATTGGCTACGCTGAATGCTCAAAGTCATATGTGTTCCGAGGTGGAAAGGAATACTCCCCAAAACAGATCCAGGATATGCTCGGGCTCAGTCCTCAAAACCGCGCTGCACCGCGTCCTGGCCAACCCCTGCCTCAGAACTTTGGTTCCGCTCGTTTCCTTCTCCCTGCCTCGAGTTGCGAGATGCAAGTCGCTAGCATTCTTGAGCAGTTGACTCGTGATCCTTGGCCGGTGGCAAACGACAAACGACCTCTGCGTTGTACCGGAAATGCAATCAGCGTCGCCGTTGGCCTTCTAGAGGTAATTGAGTCCAAGCTATAATAATTCGAGACATTCTATTGAAGTGATTTATAGACGACCTTCCCCAATACGGGCGCGAGAATTATGGTCTTCCCTGGGGGACCGTGCACTGATGGTCCTGGAATGGTCGTCGGAAATGAGCTGCGAGAGGCAATCCGGTCGCATCATGACATCGAAAGGGACAGTGCGAAACATTTCAAGCGTGCAACGAAGGTCGGTTATTGATCATTTCGTATATTCTCTCATGAAATCGACATTTCTATCGCAGTTCTACGAAGCTTTGGCCAGGAGAGCAGCAAACAACGGACATGCTATTGACCTTTTCGCCGGCTGTCTTGACCAAGTTGGTCTGCTTGAAATGCGATCGCTCTCCAACTTCACGAACGGCGTCATGGTTTTATCGGACTCCTTTGCTACGAAGATCTTTAGACAAGGCTTCCACAGACTATTCGACAAGGATGATCAAATGCACTTGACAACGGGCTTCAACGCGACTCTCGACGTCCAGGTGAGCGTCCACTCTCTGATTACCAAAGCTCTCGTTAAAATTTCTTGTTGGAGACCACTAAAGAGCTCAAAGTTTCGGGAATGATTGGGCATGCCATTTCTGCTGGAAAGAAGTCCGCCTGCGTTGGTGAAACGGAGATCGGTATCGGCCAGACCTCCGCATGGAAGATTTGTTCCCTAAGCCCCCGAACAACAGAGGCCGTTTACTTCGAAGTGGTCACTCCTCCCGGGCAGCCACTCCAACCGGACGCGCGCGGCCTCATACAATTTGTAACACACTATCAGCATGCATCTGGCAGACAAAAGCTGCGAGTTACCACGATTTCGAGTGCGTTCGCGGAAACTGGATCCCCTCAAGTTGCTGCGGCCTTCGACCAGGAGGCAGCTGCTGTGTTGATGTCACGTATTGCTGTCTTCAAGGCGGAGATTGACGACTCTCCTGATGTCTTACGTTGGCTTGATAGGATGCTCATCCGTCTGTGCCAGAAGTTTGCCGAGTACAGGAAAGAGGATCAAGCGAGCTTCAAGTTATCTGGAAACTTCAATATTTACCCGCAATTCATGTTCCATTTGCGTCGTAGCCAGTTCTTGCAGGTCTTCAACAATAGTCCTGATGAAACCGCATACTATAGGTGAGTACTAGAGCCCGGAATTTGAACACCTTTAAGCTTAAATTTTTCGTTTTTGACAGACATGTCCTCAATGAAGAGGATGTTATCAACTCTTTGACCATGATTCAACCTACCTTATTTGCATATACTCTGGATGACGAGGAGTCACAGCCCGTTCTCCTGGATAGCGCTTCCATCAAACCAGATGTGATCTTATTGCTAGACACATTCTTCCACATTCTCATCTTCCACGGAGAAACTGTTGCGCAATGGCGCAAAGCTGGGTTCCAGGACAAGGAAGGTCATGAAAACTTCAAGATGCTATTAGAAAGGCCAGTTCAAGATGCTCAGGTTCGTATCAACGTTTCTCCTATCTTCAGGTCTTGATGGCTATTCGTTATGCAGGAATTGCTCGTCGATCGCTTCCCTATCCCTCGTTACATCGTCTGTGACCAAGGTGGGAGTCAGGCGCGTTTCTTGCTGTCCAAACTCAATCCATCGACGACACATATGTCTGGTGGCATGTACGGTGGCGGGGCAGGAGGGCAAGCCATCTTCACGGACGATGTTAGCTTACAAGTTTTCATGGAACATTTGAAGCGTTTGGTATGTCGTCCGCGTTTAGATTCTACTTTTTGCTGACAGCATTACCATCACAGGCTGTCGGGGCACAGACAAATTAATTATAGACCTTGTAGCTTTACGGAACAATATTACCTTGCTATTCTCTTTCCGAAGTTTTCTGTTTCGAAAGATCTTTCTAGGTCTAGAGATCGACGTGGTCACGAGTCCGCTCGGGAGCAAAATCCGATATCAAAGTTCGAAGTTCGAAGTTACGGTACGTCTTACTTTGTAAAGCCGTCTGGACGGACCTATAACTCGTCGTTTTGTTGTAGGACTCAGACATTTGCTGGCTTTTTTCGACAGGAATGTTCTGCACGTTCGCTATGAACGCGGTCTCTGTGTAGATCACGCGGACTGAGCTGGCCCGATGACGACACGACTGCACCGGGGATTATCCCCACAATCCTGTCATTCCATTTCTTTAACCCCGACTTCGAAGAAGCTCGGGGACGGACAATACTCTCTACGGAGCCGTTGCCCTCTTTCTCACTTCCGATGGGTTACCGACTACATGTCGAGCGCTGAACTGGCACCCGAGTCTTATCCGCCTTAGTCCGGGGTAAGGAAAGTCCAAGAGGAAATAAAAGCAGAGCGCGTTGCACTGTCGTTTGCTCACCCTATTCTACTCCCTCCTTTAGTTACTCCAGAGCTACGCTAATGCTTTTGAAACTTTCTGCCGCAGCTGCCTTGGTTGCTGGGGCCGCCGCTCAGGCTACGGCGCCGCAGTGGGGTCAGGTATGTGCATATAGTAAGCGTCGAAATGGTTCGTCCCTCTTACTGGTTCTTCTGTCTACAGTGTGGTGGTCAGGGATGGACTGGTGCGACGGCTTGTCCCTCGGGATGGGTTTGCACGGAGAGCAACCAGTACTATAGCCAAGTAAGTAGGCGGGACTTACATTTCAAAAGTGAGAGAAACTCTTTTGATCACCACCTTTAGTGCCTTCAAGGAACAGCGTCGTCGACAGTATCAGTCGCGCCAACCACAGTCCCAGTCACATCAGCCCCCACCACGACCACAGGGCCGCCAGCTTCGACAGTCGGAGGCGGCAGCAGCATCCCCAGCGGCACCGCGACCGCAGGCCCGACGGGCTCGACGCTGCTCCCCAACAACCTGTGGATCCGTGCAGACGAGGAGCCCGAGTTCCACCACTACCTTCAGTCGGCCGTCTCTGGCCAGCCCGGACCAGCAGTCCTGGGCGACTACACGACCGCCGCGCAGTTCCAGATCACGGACGGCCAGCTCATCCAGCAGCTTCCCGATGGTGTGCTTTACCTGCATGGTGAGTAACATCTCTCTTACTTTGCTCTGTGCAGCGTTCTGATACAAAGTAACTTGCTATCGTCCATAGTGAACACCACGCTAGCGACGACGAGCACCTACCTTGCGACGTTCTTCGACACGACGCCAGACACAGCGGGTACATTCGCCTTCCAGGGTGACGGTGTCATCTGGACCGCCCCCAACATCGCTCGTCAAAACACTGGTGCATGGCTCGCCTGCGGCACTGGCGTCCCAGGCGCCTTCATCAACCTCGGAGCGTAAGTTTCAATTTCGTGTACCTAGTCTTCGTATGCCCTCATAATCTAAAATTGCCTTCACCAGTTACGACTACATGACTCCCGCTGGATGCGCCGATGAGACCCTCAACTACTACAACGGTGCTACCCCCGTCGACTAATTAGCTTACAACCTTCCTTCCCAATATTGCTTAGCCTTCGTATTAGCTTGTATAGTCAATCTCGAAAAATAATCGATACGCTGACTTCGTTCTATTTGCATGAGTCCCTCTCCAACACCCTTTGGTGGTACAGTAGTGTAATTTTCATGGTCCGCAGGACAACCAGACATTGTGAGTTGGAATAATATATCATCGCAAGTTCTCAGATTACAAGGGTGTGTGCAGGAGGACACTATAAAGGAGGAGAGAAAAAGGAAGTGTGACGAGGAGCAGAAAAAATGTAATATGGAAATGACGGTATGCACAAGCCAACGAGAAAGCCGACTATACACACCCGCAAAAATTGTATGATGACCTGTAAAACTAATACACAACTACCACCACCAACGCCGCCAGAAGAAGAAAAAAATCGTCCTGAAGTTATATGTTCGGCCCCCCTTCCGGGCACGATTGCACACCCCGCTGTCCAGGTGTCTCTACAATCCTTCGTCTCAGCAACCAGGCTTGCCTTTCTTTTCGTGCATATAGCATTCACCCCAATCACCAGCCTCTGGCGCGGAAGTAAGGAGGTAGTTGCAGAACGATAATATGGTCTCTTAGCGTAGAGCAACGGGCCACGAGAGAGGATAGTCTGAAGAATAAAGAGAGTGAAGAGTAAATGAGAGAGTCGGTAAGCGGTGAGATGTAGGTGCGGAAGGAAGGCTGGGAAATAGACTGGTTGGCAGTGGTGGCAATAGCGAAAGTAAAGTGGTACACGCGGGTAGGGCCGACTGTCTCTCTCTCTATTTCTCGCCCTTCTTCTTTTGCTTGCCTCGCATCGGTGCTACAGGCCGCCCACCCATGTTCATCGCGCCGTACGGATATTTCGGTTGCCTCTTCTCGGCTGGTTTGAGGATCTGGAAAGGCGCTCAGGAGCGATATCACAGATTCATTGCCTATATGACGCACCTGGAACGAACACAGCAGCGTCTCGTCTACACTCATCATGGCACCCGCATTGTCGAACTCTCCGCAATAATTTGGCGCCGAGAATAGGGTTACGAGTTGCCGCTTCGCAAAGAATTCGTACCCATCCTCCACGACCTACGTGTTTACAAGGAATGGTCAGCCACATGGAAGATAAACGTAAAGTGGCACGTCATTACCTGATGTGCTCGACAAATTAGATCCATATCGTGTTTCTGCAGGAAACGCGACACCACATCCGGTCCGAATGTGAACGAGACCCCTCGATCGTTTTCTGACCACCCCGTAATGTCCTTGTCTGGATCTGACCAGAGCAGATCGCACAGTAGACCTGCATTCGAGATAAAGTGAGCATTGTGACTCGAGGGAAGATAGTGGAGATTCCCATATGAATTCCACGTAGTTGAGCCACGCACCTGTGTCTGGAACGTCTGTGGGTCGCATTACGCGTCGAATTTGCTCCATCGACTGCAAGTCCGGACTTAGCCCTCCATGCATCGTGAAGATCTTCTCATCAATGATGGCAGCAATTGGTAGGCAGTTGAAACAGTCGGTGAACGTTTTCCAGAGTTTGATGTTGTATCTTCGCTTGCCTAATTGACAGGTCAGACGACCCGTGCTTGCAGTCAGAGGAACAACTCACATTCGTCGTAAAACCCATAAATACGATTGATACTTGCACACTCATGGTTGCCACGCAGGATAAAGAAGTTTTCGGGGTACTTGATCTTGTAGGCGAGGAGTAGGCAGATTGTTTCCAGCGATTGCTTGCCACGATCTACATAATCTCCGAGGAAAAGGTAATTTGCTTCGGGAGGGAAACCGCCGTATTCGAAAAGCCGTAAAAGGTCGTAATATTGGCCGTGGATATCCCCTGAACACGCGAGTCATTCATAACAGCACGGAACCAAAATTCCGCATAACCACGCACCACAAATCTTTATAGGGGCTTCGAGTTCAAGGAGAATAGGTTGGTTGATGAAAATCTCCCGTGCTTTTGTACAGAGGTATTTGATTTCGTATTCTTGAAGCTGTACTGGTTTCCCGGGTCGATTGCCTCTCACTATCGACAAAAAGATAAAGTGTCAGATCTCAGATAAGGACTCGAGAGCACCTCGGAAGGAGAGTTAACAAAGACGAGAAGCAACATGCTGTGCGGGCGAGCATGGGGCGTTCCAGGGCCTGCATGCCTGCCACGCAATAGCATCATTTCCGCGGTAGAAGGCGCTTCTGGGCGAGCGAGCCACCAAGAGTCGTCGAGGAGTGGGTATGCGAAAGTGACAAGGACTCGTTGAGCAAGTGGAAGGCGTTGGGACCGCACATTTAAGCGGTTTCGACGCTGCGGGTGACGCAACGTCGATAGAGTTTCGCCGACCCCAAACCCAATGAAACTCGAGTCGAAAGATATCGAAAGAGAAGGAAGGTTGGAGAAAGCGATAACACACCTTCGAGGAGCCTGTCGATGACCGAGTCCAAATCGATCTCCGTCGTCGAATCCGCCATGATGGATCACCAAGCGACACAACAGCAACAACTAGCGCACTCCTGAGCTTCCAACCGTCCAATCCGTCGTCCGTCGTCGAAGATGAAGAGCAAGAAGCGTGTAAGGTTGCGACAAAGAATGAATGAACTTGGGGGTGCTATAGTCGTTTGCGTGCAGCTCACAGGGTTTTGCTCGTTCGGACTGTCGGATAACACCGCACGCCCTCCAATGGTATGCGATGAGAAAAGAGCACAGAAAAGGGTTGGGTGGGTCCGACCTGGGCCCGGGGTGAATACACTGCTCTCGCTGCGGATGAGTGCGAGCAACGCACCTGGAGAGCGCCCGGCGCTGTTGGACGACGACGACGAACGGTGTGGACGGCGGCGACAACGACAACGACAACGACGAGCGTGGTTTGATTTCAAAAGAGGAGCTCGCCTGCCCGCGAAAAACCGGCGCGAAAGGTGGCCGTGGGAACACTTCCGCCCTGCTTGGACAACGCGGCTGCCCTCCCCACTGGCAAACGCGCACCTCGACGTCGACAACGACAGCGACGGCGAGGAGACGTTGTTCTGGTCTTGCGACGACGACGAAGCTTACTATCCTTACGCTGGCGACGAGCTTACTTCCAAGATGCTTTCTCCACCTCTTGTCTCTCTTAGGCCTTAGGGCGCTCAAGTGTGGTAAAGCGTCTCTTCTGACTACGTGCGGCTCTGCCTTCCAACACGACCAGCTCATCGATTCGTCTTGTCAAATACCCGGTGCGATGAGCAGATAGCTATGCGTTGTCTTGACTCAGCCAATCATTTCCGCCTCGATTCCGTGGCCACGATCAACGAAACTGTTTACATGAAAAGAGCTCAATTTGCCTCCAGGAATTCCACCGGAAGAGCGTGTCCGAAACGGCGGCGCATAAGATCTAAGTGACTATAAATCTTCATGTAAATTACCAGAGCGACCTTGTGTGTATAGCGTAAGATACATGTGTTGCGAAAACATTTTGATCTAAGCAAGAAAGAAAGAACCAAGAGATGCGAGGGGTAAACATCCTACAAAAACAATTTTGATGCAAATGCGAAAAGAAGAAAGTCATTGGAAAGAGATCATAAACCATCGTCAGTCGTGTCTTCTGTCATGGATTCGGGGCATTGGTGGGGACTGCAGTCTCTTCGCCTCCAGCGGGCTGAACGACAGCAGCCCTCCTCCTTCTCCGTCGTCTCGGAAAGATAGGGCCCTTGGGCATCGGCCGGTCATCGAGGTCAAGGGCTATGTTCGCAGCAGCTTGCAAACCCTGATAACATACAACCGCGTAAGCACCCAGAACAAACTTTTGACGCGCAGATAATTATCTCACCTCAATCCACTCAATAACCCCGGGCACGTCAGGTGCCTGCAGGAGGAACTGCTCGCCCTGCAACCTCACCCGCAAGACGTTCTTGCGCTTGAAGTAGTCGCTCGCCAGCCCGCTCTCCGCATTCTGCATGCTGTACTCCCGAATCAGGTCTTTCCGATTCGGTTCTGGTAACAACTCCTTCCCGCCGAGTGAGTCCGTCGGAGAAGCGCTCGTGCTGGCAGGATCGCGGTTGCGGTGGTGTGAGCGGAAGTGGGACGACAGAGAATTGGAATGCGAGTGGGAGGAGGACGGGTTGCTGTTGACGCTGATCGTCGAGGCTGAAGCGGAGGGAGTCGTCTCAGACATTCGTGACAAGCTTCGACTGGATGAATGCGCTGGGAGGTCCATCGACGACGCTCTTCGTGTATCGTCATCCTCAAAAGGGCGGCTTATCTGAAGACTCGAGCGTCCCACCGTTGAGGTATCTCGTGAATGAGTCTGGGAAGGGGCGGGGGAGACGCTCCGTGCTCGAGAGTGTCCCAATATGCGGTCGTGAGGAGATGAGCTCGCCGAGGGGTGGAGGTTTTGCCGAGATCGACTGAAATGAGGATGGAGGAAAGCCGACGCGACTTTGTGTTTCTTGGACTTCAGAGGGTGTGGTTCTGTTCTCGCGTCGCTGTCCTCCGCCGTACTTGTCTGCGCCTCACTCTCAACCGTGGAGGCCGCACTGGATGCAGCGGTATCGACGCTCGCCCTTCGTTCCTCCTCTGCCCTCAGCTCCTCTTCCCACTTCATCGGCCTCCTCTCGCGTCTCGCGCCAATAACCACGACACCGTTCTGTGTCGTCGTCCCTCCATTAGTTGCAGCAATGTCGCCAACCCCCACTTTCTTCTCCCACCAGCCGCTGATAGGATTCACGCCGCTGACCTTCGAAGGGCACTCGTAGACCTTCAACACCGTGCCCTCAAGCACGACCTGCACCCGCCTCCACTTTCTGTCCTTCGCTGGGATCCCAGGCGCGCCGAACTCCATCTTGCGCGGCATGACTGCGACCAGCTTGATGTCATTCGTGTACGGGGGAAGTGCTTCGCAACCCTCCTCTTCTCGAGGTGCCGGCGCGAAGTACTTCGGGTAGATCCCATGCCCATTGTGCCCGTTTCCAGGCAGCAAAAACGACGGGTACGGTGGAGGCGGACCGGACGCCGTGAATGTTGGCATCGAGCGACGTCGTCTGAGAGTGCTTGATCGTGCGCTCATCCTGTCCATCGCGTCTGCCTGGGGTGCAGGCGAGGTGGTAGTAGACGGAGCAGCAGCAGAAAGTCCTGAGGTTCCTGGAGCTGGAGCTATATCTGAATTGTTTTCCGGCGAGAGTTTAAGGGAGGGTGAGCCGTCCCTCGCGCGTGCGGGCGCTGCGTCGCGGTGCAAACGCTCTTGCTCTTGCATATTTGAAGGCTTGCCTGCGACGCCAGTCTTCCCATCATTGTTACGATGTGTCAACGCCCCCGCACCCGCGTCCGCACCAAAAATGCCTTCCTTCCCCACCACCGTGCGCTCGTCTTTCCCGCCAACATCAGGCCCGCGGGAATTGCGGTAGAAGTCGATGCCTTTGATCTCCTCGTCCAGCATCGAGCTTAGTCTCGGCGACTTCATCGAAAGTAAGTCGACCATGCTCTTCGACGCTTGGTGGTAGAGGCCAGGACGGGGAGTTAAAAGCGGGTCGCGCAGCACGGTCTTTTCGACACTTCCGGATTTTTTGCCAGTGCCCGAGCTACTCGCTTTCTGCGCACCCGCTACAGATGGATGTGCAATATGCACTGCCTGAGAACTAATCAAGGGGGTCTTCTGTGCCTGTGTATTTGTGTGGTGGGACTGCGAAAAGTCTTGTATCGTCGGAGTGTGAGGCTCCCACTCGTCCTCGCTCGTTTCGCTGACACGCCCTTCGGAGGGAAAGGTAGAAGAGGACGAGCTGCTTCCGGCGGATGAAGACGACGTCGATGGTATCGACAATGAAAAATAGTCGCGTTTCTGAGCGGACGCAGATGTGGATCCTGATGGTGATGTGGTAGACTGGTGCACCGACAACGTCGGGCGGGGAGTACTAGTGGTCGTACTAGACGGATATGATGGAGACAGCCACTGTCGCTCTTGCGTGCCATTATAATTGTGTGTCTCATCTCTATCTTCGCCGCTCCGTCGTTGGGATACCGCAGCAACCGACACGACTTCCGAAGACGATGACGCGAATGAGCTCACCTTCGAAACTGGCGTCCTCGACGTCCCGGATGCAAGCGGAAGGCCTGACCCGAGACCTCTGCCGTCACCCTTCGGCCCAGTTACCAACAGGCCGGCCGAGGACCCGGCCGTCGCCGATCCCGCGGCAGGATTTCGTTTCCCAACGCCTGCGGCCGCCAAAAATGACGATTTGCGAGGAAGGCCAGGAGTAGGCAAGGTAGAGATGAGTGACCCGATGCTGGGCATACGCGGTGTTGCGAAAGGTCGTCGCCCGGATGTCTCTTTCCCTTTGCCTTTTGGCGTCTGTTCGACGTGATGATCGTCATCCTCGTCGTCCAGTTCACTGTCCGGAGTTCTTGCACCCAACCGACCGTCGTCCATCTCCGTCTCTTCACCATCTTCCTCGTCCTCATCGAGGTATGCTTCTACCTCTTGATCTGATTCTTCGTCACCATCGGGACGAACGTCTTGTCCTTCACGGGGAAGCATGGGCATTGTGTTTAGACGTACACGTGGGCGCCGCAGCGGGGGCATGGTTGCAAATGAAGATGAAGGCTTTGAGGGTGAAAAATCGAAGGTAAATGAACGACCTCGTGCGCCAGGTCCGATGGTTGCCGGAGGCGATGGTGTAGTTGCAGATGACGGTCCAGCGATAGGTGTGACGGGAGGCAGGCTTAAAATTGGGAACGGAGGAGCTCGGACCACAACTGAAGGTGACAAGCGAGCTCGTTCTTGGACGTCATCGCCGGGTCTTTTGCTCGGAGACATAATAAACGCAGATGGTAAGGGGGAGATAGGCGAAAGTGGGGGAAGAGTCGTGAGGCGAGGTACGTTTCGACGCGTGTGTGGTGCTTCAAGAGGCCCAGAGCTTTGGCCAACAGAAGTCGTAAAGGTTTTCGATTCCTTGTCCTTGTCCACCTTCGTGACTTTAATTGACGAAAATACCTCTTCTTTGGCACGACCAGAGATCTCCTCCAAGTCCGGTCGCAAACGCTCTTCATCGCCTCCAAATGATGGGAGCCTGCGGGGCGTGCTCTCATCAGAGGGGTTACTCAGTGAGTTGCTGTTGTCTTGTAGAGCGATGACAGGTGCGGACATGTGAGGTTGCGTCAGGAGAGGTGCATTTAGGCGGGTGATTGATGCTTCGAAAGACCTCGAGCTCTCGCCAGCAGAAATCGTAGAGACTTTTGATTCCTTGCCTTTTCCTGCCTTCACGGCCTTAATTGACGAGAACGCGTCTTCTTTCTTTGAGCGAGCAGCGACCGCCTCCAAACCCATTTGCGCGTGCTCGTCGTCGCCTTCAAATGATGAGGAACCGCTGCCACCCGCACCTTCATCAGAGGAGTTTCCCATGGAGTTGCTGTAGTCTTGTAATGCGAGGACAGGAGATGACATGTAAGGCTTCTGCGTCAGAAGGGTCATGTCAAGTGAACGAGATCCCCTGTACGGGTTCTTGTCGTGTATCTCGAGTGCACTGCTCGTCTTGCTGGGGCGAACGCCAAGAAGCTTCGACGATAGGAGACCAAATCCCAATTTCTTTACGAAATTATTCTTCCGTGGCTGTTTGACCATCAATATTGCGGCATCGAACCAGCAACGCTCGCACTCACCTGGCTAATCCTTCCTACTGAATTGACCCTCTTCAAATTTGGGGAGGATGAGCGTTGGTGGTCGATGTTCATAGGTGAAGTCCCAAGGTCGTGGCCGACGTCAACGTTCGCTCCCTGACCGCGCAGCATAAGAGAAAATTGCTCAGTAACGCATCGACGTATATTGGTTGAATCAAAATGTGGGTGCCGACAACGTCACTGATGATCTGGAGGTATGTAAGGTTGGCGCGTTGGATGCACCGGAACAACTTGTTCTGCGCACGCTGTTTGCTCCAACACTTGTCCAACTCCAAATTGCGCCGTCTTTCGATTCAAAAAGACGAGGAATATTTGTTTCCGATGTGTGCCTCGCTATCGTCGCCGTCGCTGAGGTCGTGGTCGTTGTGGAAGGTGAAAAAGAGCGTGATCGCGCTTTCACGAGGTGTCGCCCGTCTCAGACCTATTCTGAGCATTGTAAATGACGTAATCAGACGGCTCTTTTTTTGGCACCGTGTTTAGGCTCGTTCCAAATCTCCGCGAAAGGCCTGGAAATTAGTCTGACTATGAAGGTACGTCGTACGAAAAATACTCGTCTAAAGCTCTTCGAGTCAAATGTCAAAGATTTTGGGACGAGTTCAGAGCGATTTTGTGATCTCAGAATGTTGCAAGCTCGGGATTGGCTTCAGGAGACCGGTTATCGAAGTCACCGGCACTTTTGACAGTCGTGTGCGAAAGGAATTGGGACCTTGGACGAACCAGTCTCAAGCTCGGCCAGAACCACTCTCTTTTGCTATCTCGAAGCGTTCATATTCGCGGACAAGAACTCTTCGAATCTCAGAAGAAAAGATTCGCGAAAATGTCGCAAGATCTCGCTGCAATGCGGAGTCCTCTGTATGTTCTCAAATCCTCTTACTGTGATTTGCTTCGTTCTAATTGTGTTGCTATCGCTCTTCCTGGAATGTAGTTCTGCAGTATTCCTGCTGCACATTGCCGTAGAGATTCCAATCGCTATCCAAGGCTTATGGTCACCTGCAGCGCTGCCGTTTCTTGAGTTGAACAATACGACTCTTGTGATGCTAAAGGTGCGTCGTAGCACATACATCTTGTCGATTAGAACGGAAAGCTAATTCTTTCAATATCGCAAAGCTCTACGCTGCTCTTTCTCTTGGATCTTGTGTGCTAGCTTTGCTTTGTCATTCGTTAGCAGGTGAGTTTGGTGCTAGCTCATGTCTTATTCTCGCTTTTCAACTTGTCGATCCAGAATTCTTGCCCGGCAAACGGGCAGCTGCGATAGGCCTGACCGTGTACCATTGCGTCGCGTCCACCATACTCTTTCAGGCTCCTCGCTTCATCCCCTTCTCCCTGGGAGACCTCGCAGAATCGTATGTACATCCTCAAAAGTACTGTGTTAGAGCTTGGCTGAGATTCCTGGCATTCAGTTTCAAGATCACTCCCGAGTTGGTCTGGGGCACCATTCACGGTGTTTTAAGCTTAGGATTCGTGTTCTGGTGGCAGTCGACTGTCGGATTGACCGCTGCTGTACGAAAGACGCAGTGACCTTTCGATTCGACTCAACGGACAGGGACGGTATTTTGTATTTGTTCGCTGTGTATTTGGACGGATGTCTTCAACTTGCTCTACTTGGGGGTATGCACACCTATCAAGGCCAATAAACTATAATTATACCTGTGCTCTTGTTGTAACGCCATGCATGAGCCCATTTCTCGATCTCCTTTTTGACAATTTATCGCCTGTAGATACCAGAAGTGTCTCAATTCGTTGTTGTATAACTTGATAGCACGAAAGCAAAGGTTTGTATTGATCATATATGTCTCAGCTTTTCTTCCGTTGCTCGCTATAAAATCGCTGTGTCGAGATACCTGGAAGCGTGGTGGGCGTATAAGATGTATTCCCAGTCGGCACTTGTAAAGACGCGTCTCCAGCTTCCGAACTCGCGTTCAAGCTACCATCATCTCTGCCTTCCTACCACCTCCCCTCTATCCCTAACTTGCAAATTCAAAACCATGACGCGCTCAGCAGGAGGAGCAGGACGAATAAACAGCTACCACAGCGCCAAGTCGCAACTCGTCGGGCACGCTGCAGCTCGACAACCTCCCGCCTGGAAAGCAACCAACCAAGGAGGCGCTGGGCCCTCTTCGAAGGAGACCGGGAGTAAGATTCTCCTCAGTAACCTACCGCCGGACGTATCTGAAGATGAGATTGTCGTACGTCGATTGAAGAGAAAAGAAGAGTAATATGAATTCAAGAAATTTGTTGTGTTTGCAGGACCTCATGAAGAAGACCATCGGGCCAGTGAACATCACACAATCGTTCATGGCGCACAACAACAAGGGATTCCCGCGAGGCGTCACTATTATTTCATTCATGCGACCCGGCGACGCGATGAAGGCTCGCGAGCGGTACGACGGGAAGGTCATCGATGGAAGTGCGTACAATATTTCTCAGAATCCATTTTCTTCTACATAATCATTCACTTCACCAATTCAATATTTATACCTTGGTTCTGCTAACGGCGGGGTTGCCTGCATCCTTCCTTTGAAACTCGCATTTGCGACCCGCAGAACGCGCAATAAAACTCGAACTCATCGTATCGCACGTCGAGCCGCCTCCGCCTCGTCAACCGCCAACTGGACCGAAGACCAACCTCCAAGATCGAATCGGACCACAATTATACCCAGCGACTATCCCTTCTCAAGCAACTCCTCCTACACGTCCTCGAAGCATGAAACCATCCGGCCTGAATGGATTCGTGCAGCAGCAGCACAAGTACGTCCTCGCCAAAAGAGGACCCAGAACTGAATATTGATTTTTTATCCGTTACAGACCACAAACGCGCGCTCCTGGATCCCTACCGCTGATCACAAGTGCGCCAAAGAAGGTCAGGCAAAAGAAGGGCGCGAAGCGAGTGAAGAAATCACTGGCAGATCTGGATCGGGAGATGGAGGATTACATCGCTGCGAAACCGGACGATGGGTTTGGCCTCCAAAGTGCATAGATCTGGAGTGCAGGATTTTCATTCCCCTTTCAAATTATTCCCTTCTCCCAATCTTCACGTCGTACACGCACCGGTCTATTGTCCAACTCGCTTTCGAACGCATTGCATAAATTCTTTTTCGTCGATTTGCATTTCGTATATGATATTCACCCAGTAAAAACGTACTTTAAAAGGGTCGTAATCGGATGAGCGTCTCATCTTCTTCCAAAACCTAACGGCTGATTTTTTCTTCTCTGTCGACACCAGGCATTCATTATGTCCTTTGGATATGCGTGCTGGTAATAATTCATGTGTGCAGTACAGCTACCTACATAGCATGTGAGGACATAAAGTGATCATGGTGAAAGAGATGAGGATGAGGAGGCAAAGCAAAGGAGAATTATGCAACAAGCTTCACAACACCACCAGCTTCCTTGATTTTTGCCCTATTGGAAAGTGAGGTCAGTAACACACTCGTTCAAATGCCAAGGAAATTCAAAACGTACTCAGCCCGTGAGCTGACGAATCGTGCCTTCACAATGCATGGAAGCTTAGGGAGAACACCATTGCCGAGCACTTTTCCGTATCCGGCGTGGAGAGTGTCGATGACGGGTACGACCTCGCTGTCCTCAGTGAGACCTTGTCTCTCCTCTGCGGGTACGAGTGTCCAGAGCTTGTCGACGTTGATGGTCGGGCGCCAGTGGGAGTTGCGGGTGAGATGGAAGTGACGCATACCAACCTTACCGAAGTAACCAGGATGGTACTTGTCGAAGTTGGTTCTAAAGTCATAACGCACGTTAGATTCCCTATCTCTCAGACTTCATAATAATCCAAGAAACGCACCGGTGGTGGTGCTGACCACCAGCGAGACCACGACCACCTGGGTGCTTGCGGTGCTTTCCGACACGACCGTGACCGGCAGAGACGTGTCCACGGTGCTTACGCGTTTTTGAGAATCGGGACGGCATTGTGTAGTTTTAAGTCTTGAGGGCCGCCGTGCTAGAGGGATGAACGTAGAATGTCAGCGACCGTCCATTCGTTATCTCCTCTGTGAAATAGGTCCCAAACGACATCCGATGTGACCTCCGCCAATCCATCGAGTTGACACCCATTCCAATCCGTTTCTTTCGTACATTCCACCCACAGCAGTTCCGGACGTCGTATGGGACCTAAATCATTGAAGAATTATCGTTATGAAGCACTCACCCTTGAGGATTTGTCGTCGTCGCCGTTCCTCTGTCCAACAAAAATCCCCTGCTCCAGTCGTGGTCAGTTTCCATTTCGGGGAGATGGCGGTGCTGCGCATGATTTGTCAGCAGCTTTTCACCTTCAATTTTCTCGGTTCGTTCGATCTTGTTCAACGACCACGACCACGACGACGGCAGGAACGACGCGAGGATTTCGGTGAGTAACCTTTTCAAGAACGATTCTCAAATGATGCAGGCTTTATGCCTACAATTTATTGTCGGTGAATCATACATGATCACAATATTTATCCTGATTCTTAAAATTGTCGTCTTCTCCTTGAACTCTTTGCTAACCTGTTTTTCAGTGCTCGTTGTACTTTTACTGTTGCCCCAGAGCTCCTCGTTGCGCGACTCTCTTCGCCATGAACGCGTTAAATCGCTTTGAGCTCTACGTTCTGGAGGAGGATGAGAAGCCGTGCGTTTCCGCCAACATTTTATCAGCCCCCTTCTCGTGAACTGTCTCGTCAGCGTTGAAGTGACCGAGGACACCAAGATCCCGAACGCGGCGACTTTCAAGATCGTCAAACAGGATCATACACTCGCGAATCTTCTCCGTTCGGAACTCCTTGCTGCCCCGACAACTCTCTTCGCGGGTTATGTTGCGCCTCATCCTCTTCAGCCTCATTTCCTGCTTAAGATTCAGACCGACGGTACCATCTCACCACGAGAGGCTGTCGAAGGATCAGCTCGCCGCCTCATCGGTAAGCTCACCACACTGGAGGCCAAATTTAAACGCGAGTTCGCGTTCAAAGGGGCAGACGTCGCAGCGGGAGGTGCTGCCAATGCTGGTGGCAACGATCCGACCGGAGGTATGGGCATGGGTGTGGATGCGTACGGTACCACGGGCGGTATGGGTGGTTCCAACGATGCTGGCGCTTGGAGCAGTAAGGACTACCTCGACTTTTGATCCGTGCGTTCGTTTCCTTTCTATGTTGTAAGCTTATTTTGTTTCTTGTCGAAGATGTATATCAATGTATTGTAGGTTATCAATCATCATTTGACTTCTTATTCTTGTTGGAATATCGATTGGCGAACTCTGCGAGAGGTGACCTTTTCACCGTTTAATTTACACATCCACTCATCCTTCCTCCGATCTCTAGTGCTTTCCGTGATGAAGTAATCCCTCTAAGAATCTGTTTCATGGGAGGCATGGTACTTACGTGTATCGATCTCATGAGCGTTTTGTACTTCCTCCGAGGTCATTTTTGCGCTTGTCCCTGCGTTACTTCCAACAACATACAAGAACTGCTTTTCTGAGTCCTCGGGATCGCAGCAACTTGAAGTCTCACTCCACCTTTGCACCTTTATCAATTGAAATCAGCCTGGCTGTTGACTAAGGCTGTTGTTGAAAACGTACCTGATCTCTGTTCTCATTATTTATAACTTGTGTCGCTATCTTTGACATTCTTTCACTCTTGCATTTAATTTCGATCGTTCGTCGCGACTTGAAGTGCCTCCCGTCTCAATATCATTCCTCTCGTCATAATCTTCGGTCCAAGACTCGTAGTGTAGTGTCTCAACACCTCATCATCTCTACACTTCCACGTCTCGAAACGCTTTCATTATGGATGGTCAGATTACCAGCTCAGCTCGAACCCCTAAGGTATGGCTTATCACTGGTGAGTATCGGCTCTTCTCTTCCGTTCACTGATACTCAGTTTGAACAATAGGGACTTCGACTGGGCTTGGTAGAATCCTCGTCAAAGACGTCGTGGAACGCGGCGACTATGTGATCGCGAGTGCACGAAGAATCGAGGCTATCAGAGACTTTGAAACCAATACAGACGAAACAAATCACAGCAAAATTAAAGGTTAATATCATTTCCTGAGTCCCTGGTCCACTCGACCAAGAGATTTGTAAAAATCATTTCGATACTCATTCGATTTTAGGGAAATGCAGAGTAATTACACTCGATGTCACCGTTTCTTTCGAGTCTATCAAGGAGACCATTGCAGAAGCTATCAAATTCTGGGGTCGAATCGACGTCCTTGTCCATAATGCAGGCGCTGGGATGCTCGGGATAAGTGAAGAAGTTGGGTCAGTATTACACCCACGATACATGATAGTCTCTTTGATACAGGACACTGACTACACACCCCCTTTTCAGAGTCGAAGGCTACCAGGCGCAGTTTGCGACTAATTTCTTCGGTCCTTTAAATGTCACGCACGCAGTGCTTCCCTATATGCGTGCAGCACGGACAGGGACTGTAGCATTCATAGGCAGCCGTAGCAGTTGGCGAGCTGGTGTATTGGTAAGGCAGATGATATTTCAAGTTTCTTGGAGGAGGAACTAGCTCATGTCGTAAAATCTACCTTCAGATGTTAGGTTCGTATTCGCTTGAATTCTTGCAGTGATTGAAACTGATGTCGGATAACTGGCGTACAGGGACGTATGCATCTTCGAAAGCCGCCATGTCAGGTATGTATCGTCAAACAATACGTGCTAATAATCACTCAGTGTCAAACTTTACGCAGCCGCCGCCGAAGCAATAGGAGTCGAAGTCGCGCCCTTCGGGATCCGAGTCCTTGAGGTCTGCCCTGGTGGACTTCGTACGACGAACTGGGACAACATGATTCTCCTCCCGACATCTAAGAACGCCCCCACTGGTACTGGAAGCCAACAGGACCGAATTGCAGACTACGAGCCTGCTCGTACGGCGCACGTCAAATTCATGAGTACGCTGAGTGGGGTGCAGCCGGGCGACCCTTTGCGCGCGGCCAGCGTGATCGTCGACCTCATCAAAGCAGAGGGTGCATTTTCTGGCTATGAAGATAGCACAAAGATGAAATTGGACACAAGTTCCAACCCGTGGGCTGCTGCCAGCGCTGTCAAGGTCACCGCGGATGGAAGTGCAGAGCAAAAGGAGGACGGAGGCCAGAGTAAGGTCCTGCCGAATTTACTGATAATTGGAGGAGATTCACAGCGGGACGTCAAAAATAGGTGTGCGAAGGTGTTGAAAGGGATTGAGGAATGGGAAGAGGTCGGGCGATCGATTGATTTCGCATCTCATTCGGTGTAGATGAGTAGAAGGTCGGCTTGAGTTATCTAGACAAAATATCAATATTAGTAGTAAACCAGTTGGAAATTTGGACATCTGTCATTGTGTGCAAAGCGTCTCCTAGAGACACGGCATTCACCTCGGTCAGCGGAAAGAATAGAAGTTGATTGACGCATGTGAGTTCGCCCCACGTCACGCCTTTCACAGAGTTCCTCACTCTCCGGGGACAACTTGACACTCGACGTACATCCACTGGCACCGAATGCTGAGAGGGTCACTATGGCAGATTTCCCCTCAAAGGTAGCTGGTAGCTCAACAGCGCCTAAGGTCTGGTTTGTTACTGGTGCGTCGACGACATCATACCTTGATGTATTCACCTTGCGGTCTTCTCAGTACCTTGAATTACTCTCAAAAAGGGACATCTGCTGGCCTTGGTCGCGTGCTCGTCAAGGAAGTGCTTGCGCGTGGTGACTATGTTATCGCCAGCGCGAGAAATATTGAAGATATTGAGAACCTTGAGACCGATTCTAATTCGAAAGGTGAGGGTAATCGCTATAAGAGTTAAATATTTACTCAGCTCATTTCCTTTTTTGCTCCGATAGGCCAATGCAAAGTTATGTGCCTCGACGTCAGCAGTTCCTTCGAATCAATCCGAGAGACCATAGCAGAGGCCGTGAAAATCTGGGGACGTATTGACGTTCTGGTGCACAATGCGGGCAATGCAATGCTCGGAATCAGCGAGGAAGTCGGGTTAGTGACCAATCCCTTCAGGCGGAAGAAATTTTTAAAAAGAGACGGTTTGCTTGCAGAGTGGAAGGTTACCAGAAGCAGTTCGCGACCAACTTTTATGGTCCCTTGAACATCACGCACGCAGTCCTCCCGTATATGCGCGCCTCGCGATCGGGCACCGTCGTGTCTGTTGGAAGTCGTAGCAGCTGGAAAGCCGATGTGCTGGTAAGCCATGAAGCTCGAAATTTCGAAGATAATATTGACGCTCAAATTTTCTGTGGTCGTTGGATAAAGATGTTAGGTGAGTTTCGCGTCAGAAAATGATCAGATACACTGACGAGAATAAAAATGCGAAGGGCCCTACGCCTCTTCGAAGGCAGCGCTATCAGGTGGGCGTTCGGTGTAATGCTCTGGAAACTTGACATAAAATTAGTGATCTGACCATGCATAATCAGCTGCAGCAGAAGCACTGGCAGTTGAGCTAGCTCCCTTTGACATACGCGTTCTAGAGATTTGCCCTGGCAGCATGCGCACCCGGAATTTCGAGAAACTGATCCTCCTTCCTCCAGCACCAAGCACAGGCTCTGACAGAAATGAGGAAATCCCCCAAAATTCTGAAGACAATGGGCAGCCTACCATAAATGATTACGCACCATATCGAACGGGTCAGGTGCATTTCCTACGGACGCTCAACGGGAAGCAGCCAGGAGATCCTGTGCGAGTGGCGAAAGCGATTGTGGATCTCGTCCGGGTGGAGGGCGAATTCGCGGGTTGTAAGTTTAGAGTGAAGTTAGACTTACATGCACAATCCAATCCATGGGCAGGGGCAGTTGTTGCTAAGGCTGAAGACAGTGAAGGAAGCACGAATCCAGATTTTGTCTCCAGCAAGGCACTCCCTAGCATGCTAGTTCTGGGGGGGGATGCCCAGCGCGATGTTCGACAGAAATGTACGCGAGTGTTGCAGGGCGTAGAAGAATGGGAAGAAGTAGGGCAGTCGATAGACATCGCACTTCATAAACCATAAGTGAGTGTGGTATTGAAACTAGATGTATTCAATCCTTGACTAAGGTATAACGAAAGCGATGTACTACCTATTAAAATCGATACAGATTCAGTCCATTCACAAAACCCTCAAAGCAAGAAAAAAAACGAACTGCAGAATAAACGAGACCATTTTATACACAAATTATCGACGCTTCACTTGATCCTTGACTGTGTGGATGACTGCGTTGACATCGATACCAAGTACTTGGCTGTCTGATGATGAAGGAGGGGAAATTGGGGGCAACGATCCTCTTGGATATTTCCTGGAAATCACAAGATACGTCAATGATCGAAACGAATTACTGAGGTCTTTCGACTTACTTCGTATTTCTCCACGCGATGTAGTCCATTCCAACTGTGCGGGTGATGAACTCGTTTTCATTAGTGTACTTTCCATCAGGGAAGAACTCTATCAGAGTGGATGGCGAAGAGCCTCTCTTCATGAGAATACTGCTGGTAAGCGTGTTTCCGTGAACGCCGATCATGATCTACACGAGCAGCGTAAATGCGATATTATGTGACGAATTCTTTCACTCACATTTGAGCTGACGGCAGCAACGGCAAGCTCTTTCCATACCGTGACGGGATTTCGATAATCATCCATCAAAACAACATGTAAATCCCATCCCTGCGACGTCGTCAGCTTCTCGAGCTCGCGGATGAGTTGCGCGTGATCGTTTTCTCGGAGTCGGGGACCCTCGCGAAGGCCCTGAGTTGAGACGTAGGTCACTCCACGATGCGCCTTGACAGTGCTGTTGTTCTTTAGCGACAGCGCCTCAATTAGAGACTGGCGCACGGGCGAGAACCACTCCGCTGATGCAGGGAACGCGAAAGGAGGCGCGAACGTGAGGTGCTTGTCTGGCGCTTCGATGGCCACTCTGCTCCAAGCGGGCGCCTTGTCTGGGTGCGACGCCGTGCGTATCCGCACGTCGACCGAATTGAAGTCGTATGTCTGAGAGGCGTGCAGCGCTGCAACCCGGTCTGCTAAGATGACTCGATCAAAGAAAAGTGGGCGGGAGGCGCGCTCGTAGTCATCCCAATCCTCGGAGTAGAAAATGTTCATGGAGGAAAGTGCGGCGCGAGCGAGGTGACGAGAATAACCGGTGACGAAGGAATCCTTGTTCTTAACATTGACAAAGTACGTGCGCTCTGGTGGAGGCAAAGGTGTGCGGAGGAGCTCGAGGACGCTGTAAGCGCGATACAGAGAAGGTAATGTGTAGTTGTCAACGGCTTCGGGCTGGTCGAAGCAAATGGTGGAAATTCCTGGCATGCGATGCACGGAGTTTCCAAAGGCTTGCAAGATTTGGAACGTGGTGACGAATTGAAGATCTTGCATCACGGGGGTGTATTGCGAGCTCAAACCCGTGGAGATCATCGCCTCCGTTTTTGGGAAAGAGTCGGTGGAGGACGATTGACCGGAAACGAGGAGCAGCGTTCCATTGATGAGAAACACATTTTCAAGGAGAGTATATCCTCAAGGACAGTCAGATTGATACTTGAATGGGAGTTTGTCTTCGACGTACCTGGAACATGAGCGAGGACAGAGGTCACAGGAACGTCTGCGTGTGTCCAAGTTTTCCGCTGCTTGTCCTCTGAGAGGCCGGACGGGCTGAGATCATAGATGGGCCTCTGCTCGTCGTCCCAGTCGCCTACGATTTCGCGCTCTAAGTCGTCCGCAAACTGCTCGAGTCGCCGCCCATCGTGACGGAAAACGTCGGGTTTCGAGAGGAGGTTGAGCGCAGAAAAACTGAGAACGCCGGTGGAGGGAACGTAGCGCCTCACGGAGCCCTCGTAGTTGAAGGCGACGAAGTAGACGGTAAAGCAGAAGAGCAGGAGAGTGATCTCGCGCCGCGTCAGCATCGTGAACGCGTTCGCCGTCGTCGTGGACGTCGTGGACGATGTTGAGCACGACGATGAGGAGGTCGGGATTCAGGAGGATTTGCGCTGCCGGTGAGCGCTGCCTAGATCAGGCCCATGGCCAGATTCGGCAGAATTCCGACGGAAAAGGAAAGATTAGCGAAGAAATTTTGATTTTCCGACCCAAGTTTAGAAAGCGGTCGGCGAGACAGTGCCTGGTTTCTTATCCTCCTGTCCTGTCCAGAACTCTTTACCTCCCCCTCTCATCTTCCCCGCCTTATAACTCTCGCTGACGCTGTACGCACCCCACGCAATCTCTGCGCTCTTCATAATCTAATTCGTGCACCTTTCTAGCGTTTATTCTTTTCATTTTTCATTTTTAACTCAGCATGGCATCACTCGACAAAACACGCCTTGACGATGGCGAGAAGGGCATCAGCGACGAGGCATCGACGTCGAGCGTCTCGAGCATCATGTCGATGGAGTACGACAAAGACAACGAGGCCGTCGATCTACCCTCGCCCGCGTCGTCGTCGCCGCCGAAGTCCAAGCTGAAGCTCACAGCGGCGGCGATAATCCCCGTGTGGATGGCGCTCAGCACGGGGGTCATCATCTACAACAACTACCTCTACAACACGCTCGAGTTCAAGTTCCCGGTGTTCCTTGTGACGTGGCATCTCATTTTCGCGGTGCGTACGAAAGCTGTTGTATCATTTTCATGGGTGCTGAAGTCGGTGCTTGCAGACGATAGGAACCCGCGTCCTGAAGCGAACAACACATCTCTTGGACGCCGCCGACAATGTTCACATCACCAAGGACATGTTCTTGCGCTCATTCTTACCTATTGGCATCCTTTTCAGCGGGAGCTTGGTACTCAGCAACAAAGCGTACCTCTACCTCAGCGTTCACTACATCCAAATGCTCAAGGCATTCAACCCCGTTGCCATCCTTCTTATCAACTGGGGCGCGAGGCTTCAGGACCCAAACAAGAAGCTGGGATTAATTGTGCTCATGATTTCCATGGGTGTCGCGCTCGCCTCGAAGGGAGAGCTGCGATTTGATCTCGTTGGATTTTTAATTCAGGCTGCGGCAGTCGCGGTGCGTTGCAACATCTCTCTGTTCCATTCTTATCCTTTGCTAATTTGGTAAACAGTTCGAGGCTTCGAGACTTGTCATGATCGAGATTCTTCTTCACGGGCTAAAAATGGATCCTCTCGTATCACTCCATTACTACGCCCCAGTTTGCGCCGTTATCAACCTGCTTATTCTTCCATTCACGGAGGGTTTGGAACCATTTTACGAAGTAAACAACCTCGTCGGCCCTTTCTTCCTCGTCACCAATGCCGCTGTTGCATTCTTCTTGAATATTGCTGCCGTGTATCTCGTTGGTGCAGGGAGCGGCCTTGTTCTCACTCTTGCTGGGGTGCTGAAGGTGCGCTTTTGATCTTGTCGCCTGATGCAATACTCACGAAGATCCACAGGATATTATTCTCGTCACTAGCTCTGTCCTCCTTCTCGGCGTCCAGGTTACCCCATTACAAATTCTTGGATACTCTATCGCACTTGTCGGCCTGGTACTGTACAAGACCTCTGGAAGCAAAAAGTGAGCGAACAGCTCAGGGATTGTTGTCGCCGTGATACACATGTAGATCTCTCATTCGCTGTACTTGCATGGACTCGTGAAATTTTTTGGAACGCTCTCTCCATCTAACAATTTAGACTACTAAATCTTTCTTGTCGTGTACATCTTATACTCGCTGCTAATGTCGACGTTGGCTGTGACGAACTCTCCCTTTCTTTCTTTCTTTTTTGTCTAGACGATGTTCTATGATGGCCGACTTCTATCTTCGACGTCGGTAAAGAGAGAGAGGTAGGATTCATTTCCCTTGAATTTGCCCGTGGATTTCCTTGCGGAGACCCACTTAGAATCGTGACGTTGAAGTAAAATTCCAGCTCGGCTCGTCTATTCTGAAGCTTTGAATGCATCAGCAAATAGGACTTTGCGACGATTTTCTGCTGGAGAACGTGCACGTTCTTGTTTCTGCGGGTGTAATGTCCTTTCTGAGATAAAATCGGACCTGTTTCCCAAAACGAACGAATCGGGTATCCGGGCACGAATGATTATTCCGGTCCGATAAATCCTAACGTGCTGGATGGATTTTGTGCCCCCGTTATCCTTTCCCGACGACGACGACGACGACGGCGACGTTTCGAAGAGCATCGTCGACACGGACGATGAACAGCGAGCAAGCCAACTTTGCGAGCGACTTCGACTTGACCAGATTTCTTGCTCAACAACAGCAGACCAACGGCGGTGCAAATATCGCAGGAAGCAGTAGCGGGGGGCACATGAATCCCGCCGGCGAAGGGTCAAGTTCACAGCTCGACCTCCAACAACTTGATAACAGCCAACAACGCGCTCGACGTTCGGCGACGACGCACCTTCAAGGCAGACCCGACGCACTCATGGCGAGCACAGAGCAAAGGAACGACGACCGCCCGATGATGGGCCTCCAACAACAGCAAAGCGTGGCCAATGCCGGGAACCAGGTCAATTTCGATGCTTTGCAGCAGCTGCTGTCGATGCAAATGGACGGAAGCCACAACCAGATGCAACTTCAGCAACTACAACAGCACACGCAACACGGCGGTGGACAACCTGCGAACATGGCGGCGAACGCGCAGGCTCTCCTCGAGCAGCAAGTCAGATTGAACCAGCTTCAACAGCTCCAGCAGTTGCAGAATCAAATATTCCAGCAACAGGCACGTCAATGTGTTCATCGCGTCTGTCGCTGTCATTCACATTCGCTGCCACCACTCTCGCAGATTGAACTTATCAGTGGACAGACGAACATGAGTCCCAATGTCGTCGAAAATATGCATGGATCCTTTCGAGATCCGACGTCTTTCCACGGTCTACCGACGCCTGGTCAGTCGTAATATCTCGTGTGCCGCCTATTTGCGCTAACATATAGTCTTTGAAGCGAATTCTACGGAGATTAGAGCACAACCAAGCTCGAATTTTGTTTCTCCAATGATACTTCAGAACTATGGTACACACCCATCACAGACGGTGCGCACTCCTTATCGGAATTGGAAATTCAATTGTTCATCGCGTTCTTCCTAGCCTATGACACAGTTCAGCTCCCCTAATCCCATGCCACAGGGCCCGAGTTCAGCGCCAGCCCATATTGCTTTCTCCAACAATCCACCCTCTTTGCCCTCACCGGCCGACCTCGACTTTGACCTCGAGCCCCTTACAAGCCCATGGCTCGGCGCGTACCAAGGCACCGAGCAAAGCCAAGTGCAACCTGATTCAACAGCTTCGCGGATAAACGCTCAGCAGAAATCTGGCACGAAACGCACAGCGCCGAACAGTGAAGACGACCTCTCGGCATCGCAAGCTCGCAAACGACATTCCCCTGCAGTTACTACGACTACTGGGCGTCCACCGCGACACGCTGCGTCGGGAAATGCTCGAGCCTCAGGATCGGCATCGCTCACCTCAACGCCCGCTATTCGTTCGCGAGATGATAGTAGAGACTCGGTCGCGGATACTCCTTCCCCCGTTGATTTATCCGTCTCGAGTTCGATTGCAATGCCACCGCCGGCGCCTCCAACTATGCAATCTCAATCGGTAGGGTCAAATCAAGCATACAACCCGAATCTCTCACCTGTGACACCTGCGAGCATCATGAACCTGGGGAGTATTGGCCTCAATAGCGGGTTGTCCCCGCCTCTCAACGGGAATGCAAATTCCAGCCGAGAGGCAGGCGGTAGCGGGACTTCTTCGAGCAGCGGGAAATCGAAACCCACCGCAAAGTCCAAAGCTTCCTCGAGCGCGGCAAGTTCCAGTAAATCCTCCAAAAAGGCGTCCACGAACTCTTCCATGATAAGCCCGAGCCTGAAGCCGCTCCTTCCAGGCGGCCTCCCACCCGCCTCTGCCGCGCACCTCGCGCTACACCCGAACTACACACACCATCTCTCGGGCTCCGCGCCCGCACTCAATATCTCGCCTTCCACACCGCTCCCGCAGCCAACTCTTCAGGTGCGCAAGACGTCGCACAAGGCCGCTGAGCAAAAGCGGCGCGACTCGCTCAAGACGTCGTTCGACGACCTTCGGCTGCTCCTCCCACCTATCCCGCTGCCGACGGACGATAACTACGATGGGAGCCCACCGTTGCCTGGGTCTATGCCACCGAGGGGCCCACCGCGCGGTGAGATACAGGGACCAAATCGTGCGGTCAGTAAGTTGCAGCTCCTCAGGTGCGGGAACGATTATATTCGTCAGCTGCTCCGCATGGTGGGTCGACGCGACGATTACATTGAGGGGCTGAAGAAAGAGGTGACGGCTCTTCGCATGCTGGTTGCGGACGACCCAGACAAGCTTGATAAGTTGAAAGAGATCGTAGCTATGGACTTAGAACTCGAGCTCGATGCTTCTGAGGCCAACGGCCCCCGGTTAGGCGGCGTCATGGAGGGTGAGGAAGGTGAGGAAGAGGCTGATGAGTAATTTCCATAGATATTTTCTTCGTTGATTTGGACGCATTATGATGTGTGTTGCTTAATTATTGAATGCTTGAGGGTTGCTTGATGTACGTTTCTGTATTTACAAGAGTTGCCGTGTAAGTAGTGTTAATATTCGTGCAGGATACCTGGCGCGTCTAGTGTCGCCCGAATGATAAAAGCACGATGTGTAGAATACATAATTGTTTACATTTAGGATTGCAGTCCCCCCCTTTCCTAGCGAACTCATCGCAGTCTTATTCATCCCGGCGAACATCATTAGGAACAGTACACCACAATCCTAACATGATACCCATCGTTCCGATAACACTAGAATACGGCGACTTAGTACCACGAAGAAGATAGATGGGGAGAGCAAAACTCACAGCGGTTGCAAGCTCTGAACACCAACTTTCGACGCCATGGTACCCGTTATGAACGGCAGCACCGCAGAGCCGGCTTGGCCAAAACCAGAGATCCAGCCTACTGCACCAGAGAGGACCGAGTGCGGGATGAATCTACCCATCATGTTCATGACAATTGGGTAGATCGGGCCTAGGAGGAGGCCGACTATGGAGACTGCCACGGCGTTTTGTATGAGTGACGGGGTGACCCAGACTGTTACCTCGAGGCTACATAAGATTGAATCAGAGTTGGTAGTTCACTTTATAAAGAGGGGGTAAGCTGACCCGATAGCGAGAATGAGATAGAGCCAAATAACCCGGCGTTCTCCAACCTGTCAATTCAGCTCATAAATTTCGTGCGAGAGCATACTCGCCTCACGGCCATACCTTCCGGTTCAGCCACATAAAGAGTATTCTCCCCAGAGCAAGACCTACAAAGATTGAGTCCGTAGTGTCGGATATGCTAGTGTATGTCTTACCACCAAAGAACCCAGAGGTGATGTACCCAGATGAGCGCCCTCCTCCTCGTTTCTGTTCCACAAATGTAACGATCCAACCTAATTGATCGGTGTCATGATCATAGATCTCATAATATCGCTCTTTATAGCAAACCTCCAATAGTGACCTCCACACCGACGTAGGCGAACAAAAATACAGCGAAGATGTGAACGATCTTCAGCTTGAAAATCCGGAGGTAGTGATTTTCCGACCCTCCGGATTCTTGGATTACATGTATCGGTCCGTCGCCAAATATATCTGATGCACAATATTATAAGAATTTGAATGAAACGAGACGTCGTGACATTACCTTTCATAGGCTTGAACTTGAACATTGCGATCAATGAGCAAACGTTGATGATCCCGAGGCCAAGCGAGATGAGAAAATGGAAGTTCCATCTGGGCATCGCAGCGAACTGTGTGGAAGATAAAGGGGACACAAGTGCGCCGATTCCTAAAGGATTTGTATGAGCTAAAGTATTCGTCGGGTGTAGTCAATTTAATCCAGCTACCATATGTCATATGGAAGATACTCATTTTCAGAGTGCTGTTTCGAAGGTGGAGAACATAGACCGCTGCTTGCGCAAGCTGATTGATGTTTTGAGGGGATAGTAAACACGAGAGAGTAGGAAGCTTACCTGCATTGATATTCCGGCCCCTGAAAAGCAATAAGCCGCGCAAAAGAGAGGAAACGGAGGTGCTGGGCCTTGCAGTGCATACGCGATGGTTTGTAATGCTGCACCTAAGAAAGGGGTGTTAACAGAACGAATGTCTTCTTGATAATTTTGACACAGCGCACCCAGGACTATCACTTTACCGAAGCCAAGGGTGTTGGTGAGGTAGACGTTGAGGAACGATCCAGCCAGGAATCCCTTTGAGTTTCGTTGAAAAAAGGGCAAATCAAGTCTTTGGACGGACGCACTGCGCAGTAGCATACAAAAATGATGGACACAATGGTGAACCCGATCTGTTGGATAATTTCAGGTTATTGTATATAGCGTTGAACTGGTACTAGTAAGGCCTTACGTGGTAGTGGGCCTGAATAGCAGGCAATAAGGGGCCTTGCGTCCCGTCATTCCATCCCATAAGAAAAATGAAAAATAAAATCGAAGCGAAGCCAGCTGTTTCGTATCGACCGTTGAACGATGGCACTGTGCCATTCTCTACGTTTCTTAATATTGTCGAGACCTGGGGAGTCGATTGTTCGACACTTTCGTCCTTCGCAGTGATTGTATCCAGCTCGATCTCCTCGATGGCTTGAATTTGAGAATCGCCCCGGTAGTGATGGGTTTTGGACAATACACCCGAAACCATGGCGAATGGGTGTACGTTCCTACTGTTTCGAAACGGCGCAAGATGAGGGGGACTTGCAGGCAAGCTAGCACTTTATACACTTTCCCTGATCGGTGAAAGTCCGATGAATGTCTGTAAGGAGGCCGAAGGTGCTCACGACTATCGGACCAAGTCATTATGAAGATCAGCACGTTCCGCCGCCTATAACAATCAGCAGACCGCCGTGTAAAGTTTTTCCAAGCTTGGATCTTGGAGATGATCACCGCCAAACGCCCGTGGAATTCGAAACGGGATTTAGAAGGCTTCAACGAGATAACAAGCACGTAGGATTACTCATCTACGGAACAAGCAAAAACGTTACTATGTGCAAATTTTAAGAGGTGTTTGACGCACGAAAGTATCTTAAAGAGGTCGCTCTGCGAGACGATGACTTTAAACCACAGCTCTAGCTGGAAGGTGTGGTTGGCTGAGCTGAAAGCACCATTGACGGTGCTAACGGAGACCTGCAGCGAACGTATTCGAATTTGATTGAATTGAAGTCGGACCCAAATGGCAGTCGTCTGGTATATGACTTATGAGCTTCAAGTTGATCTAAAAGTATTTCGCGTTGTTCGTGACGTTGTGGTTCAGAGCACGTTGTTCGTCGGCAAACTTGGCGATGGTGACGACGCGAGGTGGTCCGTGCGCAGACGACGAGCTCGAGGAATTTTTGGGAACCTCTCAAGCTCACCGGTGACCAATGTTCAACGTCCACCGTCTCAACAGCCTGCATTCAAGATGCGTAAGGCACGACCTCGTTTTACGCCAATTTCTGTGTAGATCGTCTGGCCATACTTGTCGACGATGGTCCTCGTCCGAAACATCTTCTGAAGCCTCAGACAAGGGCACGGATGCAACTACATCAAAGCAAGATGAAGATATACTCCCGTTTCTGCAACGTCCCCTTGGAGTGGATGAGCCGCCATCGACTTACAAGAAGTCATGGAAAGAGCGTACGGAAGAGCTCATGGACCAGGATGTCCGCCTTGCTCGACGGCGTCATATGTGAGCTCTTGCGTCTGTGTAAAGTACATGAACTTCAACGTCACGCAGCGTGAAGGAGGCCACAAAGGGGTACTATGCAGATTTCAGTGCGACGAAGAAGTTTGGAGGAAAGACTTGGGTGGCACCTAAGACTCTCATTAGAGAAGACGTGCGCATTTGGCTCTTGTCCTCTCCGTCGACCGTTCACTGACATTAATCAAGCACGCCAAATATTTCCCAAACGTCTCTGGTGTTCCATTGAATAGCAAAGACGCTGTAAACACCGCGAACCTCTGCCAAGACCGAATATCGCTGGTCGCCATGCTATCCACTGTAGTTTCCGAGGCAAGTTCATATACTTGGGGAACCTAAGTTAATTGACAAACCAATGAACTCTCGCAGGAACATGTCGATAGTTTCGTGCGGCCAACCATAGAGAAATTCCTCTCGGACCATCGATTCCAGTTCGTCCAAATCAACCTACAAGAAAACATCCTGAAAGCGTTCCTGGTCTCGATGTACGTTTCTTCACTTCGGAGAAAGGTCCCCCCGGAATTACATCGGACGTATCTGCTTTCGACACAAAATATGGAGTATATCCGTGAGCCTTTGGGGATGAACAACAAACACATAGGCTTCGTCTACCTTCTCGACCAACAGCAGCGAGTGCGATGGGCAGGTGGAGGACTGGCGTTACCAGAAGAGACCGATTCATTGACGTCATGTACTGGAGTCCTCTTAGATCGTTACAAGCAAAAGCGCGTACGTCCTACTTGATAAGTTAATCGACTTAATATGTATAGGATGATTCACCATCCGGGCTTCCCGAGGGAGCATGGTCGAAGTGTGCCGCCATGAAGTCGTCATAATCTATTAAATGGGAAACACGCATACCTCTTGACATGAACACGTCCAGGTATTCTCTTTGCGTTTCGAACTTTCAATGGAACTCTTCCTCGGAGACTGTGTGTGCTATAGAGACTAAAGCAGCTCAAACATTTTTCGTGGCTTTTTGAGGAAAGCCTGACGTTCATGTCGATGGTTTGTATTTAATCCATTGATACGATGTTTTGACTGACCAATCTTCGTTGGTTCGGCGTAGACCAAAGTTACTGGGCTCGTATTGGTTGAGCTGGGACAATAATTTCCACAGGTTCATATTCACCGAACTTTCCCCGCACGAATCGTCGCATAAAAGGACCAGCTCGATTGTGGGCCTCCCGTGTCCACGCTTGTCCTGTGACTTCCACCATCAACAAGTTCTAATTTCCAGGTCATGACCTCGGTTGCCCTCGACAGTAGACTCGAACACCGTTCTCAAGCTGATGAAGAGATCGAGTTGGATACAAGGTCGATCGCTCTAAGGAGAGAGGATACACTGCCTACAGGACCGGATAACTCTGCTTCGGATACCGCAAGGAACCTTGCGAAGGCCAAAAGGCATTATGAGACCATTGGATTTGCGTCTATCATATTCCTCATGTTCACCGTTGGATGGAACGACGGAACTCAAGGACCACTCCTCCCTGCTATTCAGGCTCATTATCATGTATGCAACTTCGTATAATTAGATCACGTATTTTGTGCTGATAAACGATTAGGTTGGCTTTACCGTCGTATCTCTTATCTTTGTGTGCTACTGTGTAGTGCGTAACAGCGGCGTGGACGCCGGATGTATCTGAACACGATTCATGTTTAGGGCTTTTTACTGGGATCGTTGCTCAACATCCATCTATCGAGTGCTCTGGGGTTTGGATGGGTGAGTGTACCCGTTTTTTCATTTCTTATTCTTGACTTGCCAACATTTTTAAGACTGTCACCATTGGTACGTTCGATTTAATGGGAGTCCTGCTTGAGTCGTTGACTGTCGTTTTCAAGGCTCCGCCTTGCAAATGATTGCATACACGATACAAAGTCCGGCACCCCCTTTCCCTCTGTTCTGTTTGGCATATTGCTTCTCTGGCATCGGCATATCATTACAGGTAGGCTCCTGTGTTCAAACCTCAAGCAGCGACAAACTGAATATTACAATGCCAGCTTGCTCAGAGTGTCGTATTTGTTCTTAGCTTGCCGAACAGCTCTCTGAAGATGAGCATCTATCAAATGACTTACGGTACGATAAGTTTATTGCTCCTCGCCACCTTTGTGTTAATCTTGTCATAATTGCAGGTATTGGAGCACTTATATCACCTTTGTCGTCGACGCGCTTCGCTGCGATGCCCAGATGGTCTTTTCATTTCCTCATTTCGCTCGGCTTCGCGGTCCTTAACATATCATCTCTTGCGTTGATTTTCCGCTTCAAACGAATGAAAGGTCGGATATGAATCGTGGAAAACTCTAATGAATGCTGTTTGACTTCTTTGCAGATATCTTTGTCGACGATGGTCCCATACATGTTGTGCAGAATTCCGAAGCATCTACCAATAGCGAAAATCACTACCTTCGCATACTAAAATTGAAGATAGTCCATATCTTCGCGCTATTCCTCTTTGCTTACGTCGGAGTTGAAGTTACAATTGGAGGTGTGATTTTTGCTCTACACCGATGAACGAATCTACACGGCATCGGATTTTCTAGGGTGGATCGTTACCTTCGTGGAACAGAAGCGTGGCGGAGGACATTCGTCTGGGTTTATCACCTCTGGGTTCTTCGGCGGTACGGTGTTTTTTTTCTTCGTTCCGGTCCAACTTCTAAAGCTTCACTCTGTTCAGGGCTCGCTCTCGGAAGGATTTTGTTCATTTGGCTGAATCGGAAGGTATGAAAAAGTGCATTCCAGGCGTCCACCTATTTCTTAAGGAGAGTGCAGGTTGGAGAGCGACGCGTTATTTGGCTGTACCTGGTTCTCGCTATTTGGTCGGTGTAATCTCATCATTCTCCTCGGTGTATACTGATTGTGGTGAATCTTAGTCTTGAAGTGACTGTCTGGGTCATCCCTTCCCTCATACAGAATGCGGTGGCCGTCTCTTTGGTCGGCCTGCTCCTGGGCCCAATCTATCCGATCGTGCTTAACATGTCGGGTCGTTTGATCCCTCACTCTGTTTTGTCTGGTGCGGTGGGCTGGATATCTGGCTTTGGGCAGGCGGGGTCAGCCGTTCTTCCGTTCATCACCGGAACGATGGCGTCAAAATTTGGCGTTGCCAGTTTACAGCCGCTGTGAGTAGCATTTCGATGGAACGATGTATTAACTTGACAAAAACTCATTAATCTCGTTCTTCAGCGTCATAAGTGTCATGGGCGCAATGCTAGGTCTATGGTGCACTGTTCCTGCAGAAATTCGACATGACGAATAATGATGTGGACGGTGATCCTGAAATGAGGGAAATGCAGTTCTTTTGGAGTAGAAACTTCTCCGCATGTACAACTTCTTTCCTGACAAGGTGGACAGTTCGATAATGTCTGAAAGCGATAGCCCGATACTTGTGCTACTTGACAATAGAATGAATATCAATCTCATTCAAGTCATTGGATGTAAGTATTTTGAAGTCCATGCTCAGGCTGCTCACACAGGAAACAATTTAGCGTCTTTGAAAAAATAAGACCCTACAAAGATGCCTTTTATAGTAGCATCTCTTCTGGATAAGCGTCTTTTTAGGGTCTTATTACCATCTTTGGATTTTGAAAGATGGTAACTTGTTTCCTGTGTCAGCGCGTGTCGCCGACACATCACGTGACAGACACGCTACGCGCAGGCTCAAAAGAGCCACGCCGCCACGAACGTTGAGCAAGTCCCTTGCTACGTCCACCAAACATGTCGGCTTCAAGCTCGATGCAGAAGATGATGAATCCACGAAACCTTCCTTCAAGCTGGAAGTTTCCTGTCGCTCCGAAGAAGGGGACGATCAAAGTGTCTGTATGTTGTTCTTCGCCATCGCCTAGCAGCTTGACATTGATTTTTTTTCCTTCGAAAAGATCACGCGAAGGCATACACGGTCGAACCCATAGACGTACTTCCCACCTTCCTCCTACCAGCTATGACTCGACACCTCAAACGGAGGCCACCAACCTTTCATCTCGGCTGGCTAATCGAGGACGCTGTGCTCGTAAGGCTTGCGAAGGAGGGGGGTTACATACCTACAGATGAAGGAAAAAAAGATGTCGAAGACGACGACGACGATGACGAAGATGTCGAATTCGACGACGATGACGAGGACGACAACAACAACATCGAGCCCAACTACATTCACAAGGCACAGGGTTTCATGAATAGGTGTGATGAACTCCAACTTCAAGTCTTCCCGGGTCTGGCTAGTGTATACGATTCGTCGACGAAGACGGTTTCTTATGCGGTCTCGATCATGACTAACTTTCAAACGGGGACTGGTCGCTGGAACCCGGAAGACTGCGACAAGCTCGTTCGTGAGTTCAAGTTCGAAGGAGAACCGAAGTGGTACCTAGATTATGAAAAATGGCACTGGAGAAAAATGTAAGGCATTTCTGCTCTACCATCATGTATCTGACAGTTTTGAACAGGAAATAAACAACGGAGTTCATACTTCTATTCAACTTCTTATACAGAAGTTCGAATTTTGTATTTTACCATTGTATTCCGTAGAACCTCGCTTTCGCAAATGCATTCAATTCCTCGATATAATTCTGCGACGATAGAAACTGATCTTGTCTCCATACGTAAGAAAGGGGGTCGCTTGCGAGAGGGTATCATCCATCATTTTATCCGTCCTCGTGGTCAAATATCGTCGGTTCCCCTTGTGCCACTGCTGCCAGCTGAGTTATTGAGTATGATGAGCGAAACGCTGTTGAGCAATATTAACTTTTTGACAGCGTTTGCTAGTGGATTTGAGTACGATGTGTTTGCTGATGTTATTGAGATATCATTGGCGAACGCTGTTGCCCATTGAGTTTCAACGGCGAGGGCTATACAATCTTCATGGTGGGTGTTTTGGCCTTCTATATTGCTGTATAGGGCAGAGATGTTAGGGTTAGAGGTATTATAAACAACGAATAAACGATGTGCATCCCCTGGCGAACGTGCCCTTCCCAAAACGGACAT